>JASDQU010108016.1:104876-121018 GCA_032191745.1 Picea mariana
TTTGATCATGATTATTGGTTACGATTGTATCGTATCTCATTCGAACTTGATTCAATGACCAATTTCGACCTGTCAAAGTTTGACTATACTTTATGGTAACTAAAGACAGAAACATTTTGGGAATTTGTTTCAATTGGATTTAATTTAGATGATAATTTCAATTGGATTATTAGTAACTCGTTTTAAGGATTATCAAAAGATAATTCGATTTGATTTTATTTGATTGAGATCTGCTCCTGTTGGCTATTCTTGACTAGCTACAGAATCAGATGATTCTGTAGCTGAGTCTGTGGAGTCAAAATTTTATTGTTTTCTTAATAAAATATTCTTCTAACTTGATTTTTTGTTTCTATTGTAGGCAAATTCGAATTGGCAATAGATATGAGGAGCAATTGGAGGATATCTTAAGGATTTCACCTGCATTTTTAGTTACTTAGTTTAAGGGATTTTGGGATTATTCCCAGATTGTGTAAAACTGTTTACTATTATTCACAAGGATGTTTTACCTTGTGAAAAACCTATATAAACCTATGGTTTTTGTAATAACAATATCCTCAGTTGTGGGAGAACAAGGATAGGGAGTTTTGATTCAGACTGGAGCAGAATTGGTGTTTTGTCATAGATTTTGCTTTTCAATATATCAACATTGTGTTCCAAGTTTTGTATATCATTCTGTTTATGGTTTAGTATTACTTTGTTATCTAAATCAAATTCARATGATATAATTTATTTTTGTTATCTATATCTTGTTTCTTGCAAATAGATAAAAGACATAACAATTGTTAGTTCAATTTGTGAATCATAGCTTTGTCTTCTTCATAAATTGAATTGTAATATATAAGTTTGCTGCATAGTAGGTTCCCCTTTTGCGGGAATTTATAATCAGAAAATTGTTATGATATTCTTTTATGTCTTGTTTGTCCTGTAACATACTTCAAGAAGCAGCATAGCTGATCGTTTCCGAAAAGCTTTAGGACTAAATGGTGTGAGTTTCCCTCCTCCAACCAGCTTAAGAAGTGATCTTGCGCAGGGCAGACTTGGAGCATTTCCAGGTCAATTAGTTAGTTGTTTACTGTTTTCATTAAGTAGTCTAATATAGATGTAATCTTAGTTAGATATATATTAGATCGTTTAATTTCAGTAAATTATATTAGATTCTTTAATTTCAGTTAGTTTACTTTCTTATTCATAAATCATAAAATCAAAAAAGAGTTATCTTCGCTGTCTTGGGACAGCAAGCAAATTAGTTTCACAGGTTTTATTCAAATCTGTAGATTGTATGCAATGTATATTTGTGAATAAACTGTAATTAAATTGGTAATTAGATAGTTGATTTGAGTTATTATAATCATAGTTAGTATTTTGTATATATGTAATAGTTGGTAGTTCATAGTTAGATTAGTGAAGTTAGTTTCTTTCTTTGTTTTATTAGTTTCTAGTTTCCTTTATTTAAGTTAGTTTCTTGTATTAGTTATAGTTAGTTTGCTTTATTTAGTTTAGTTAGGTTACTTAGCTCAGATCATTTTTTCTCTTTGGTTTCCCTAGGAGACCTTAGAGCGGCCAACGGAGCTGTTAAACTCGTCAGGGTGGTCCATTCCAAACGGCTTGGGTTATTTAGACAACCCCGGACAGGTTCCACTCTCCCAGTTGACGGACGGTCAATTTTGCCCGTTAACACTCTTCTACTGTCAGCATGTGTATTCATAAAAGAATAGGGTTTTTTAAGTTCTACAATTCTCAAACTTTCATCCCTTCAGAATTTTCTCTGCCTCAAACTTGATAAGTCAAATTCAACATCAAATTCACTAGTAGACTTTCCAATAGAAATATAAACCATTACCAAATTACTACACCATAACAATCACTAAACCATTCATTGAACCATAAAAATTCACTAGATAGATGTTCAATATAAGTGTATGTGAATGTACTGATTAATGACTCCATGAGGTGTATTTATACAAGTGATAGGTAACTCTGCTCCTTACTTTAGGGATTCTAGGGTTTTCTTGTTACAACAACTTTACCCCTTTACTAAACAACTTGTAACTAAATAGGTGTTTCTTGACAACTCTTTGGGGCTTCCAACTTCCTAAGATGAGTATTATCCATCTATGAGTGTCTTACCTTCATTTACTCAATCCTTCAAGTCCATATTCCTTGTTGGAACACATATAATTTTGATCTTTTTTGAACTTTAGATTTCTTCCCTCTTACATTGTTAATGACGTCTGTGATTGGCTAAAGTTAACAATTTGAATAATTACTGCAATTTTCTAGGTAACAAATTCCATCATAATGTTTTAATAATCTCTCTGTAAATAGATCTATACAAGCTCTTCGAATTTCAAAATTATTTTATCATTTACAGTTAACAATTTTGTTAAGTGAAGAGATTACATGCCTCTCTTGTTACATGAAGCCTAATCTTATTTCCTTAAGGATTATGGCACCGCGAAAAGTTGCAAGAAAACTCGATGGATCAGATTTCAGAATCTAGTGGAACGATAAATTAGTTCGAAAGATGGATAAAGTAAGAAAGGGACCAAATATACCAGGTGTTAATGGATAAATCGACGAATGCAGACATAAACTGATCTCCCTAGATCCACCTAGATCTAGAACAAAACAAGACAAGACATGGCACTTTCCCTATGCTATAATCATCAAATTTACTACAAAACAAAGGACGAGAGACATACCTTTAAGTGTCGCTTCCTTATGTCTTTGTTGTTTCTATTTCACTCCGGTGCTCTTGTGATATTGATCTTGCAATGAGACACAAACGAACCAAAGTGAAAGCAGTGAAGTATATTCAATGACAACCTATGCATACGATCAAGGAATTATGCAATAAAATAAAGATGATTCTATGGGAAAGAAGCATGCCACTGTATTATATTAAATAATAGGAAGAGAGATTACAACTGGATGCCTTGATGTCATAAGGTTCCTTCCAATAGTTCCTTGCTTCCCACACACTTCTTTCTCTAAGGATTTTGAGACCATGGATCTGATAGCTACTCACAATCTATCTTGAAAAAGAAAATCTCAAAGCCAATATAACCAAGCTAACAATCTCAAGCCAAATTTCTAACCTCAAAAGCTCAAGAACTTTCCAACCCAATCAAGCTAACTTTCTCCATGAGAGATCCTCTCCTTTTATAAGTTGAAGAGGATAAGATGAGGAGGTTAGGATAATCCCACTAAATCATAAAAGAGAGTAAGATCCAAACCATTCATCAGAGTTACATATCACTTGTATAAATAACTCTGCTCGGATAGGTAACTCTGCTCCTTTCCTTTGTAAAAACCCTATTTTGGAGGATTTCCGCGGGCTGCTATATACACATGGTGCAGAAATGTCTGATTTCCATAGGTTTCTCTATAGCTAGGGTGTGGAATTTCCACAGGCTGCACTATAGGTAGGGTGTGATGACCTTCGTACGTGGGAAAAATGAGAATCTTCTCCTTCTAGAAGCATTGAGAAGATTCTCATTTTTCCCACGTATGAAGGCCGTCACACCCTAGCTATAGTGTAGCCTACATAAATTATGCACCCTAGCTATAGATAAACCTATGGAAATCAGACATTTATGCACCATGTGTATATAGCAACTTGCGGAAATCCCCCAAAATAGGGTTTTTACAAAGGGAAATACAACTTCTTCTCTCAAGGAAAGTTCTTCTCCCTTCTTTCTTCAAGAATTCAAGCTATTGACCCCTCTGAAGGAAACAGATACGTTTGCATCATTAACAATCATAGGGATGACAAAAATAATGTGTAACAAAGAGCCCCCTAAAGTATGAAGTTAGAATAGAGTGATAGCTGAAATAATTTGTCGAGTGTGTGTAGGGAACAAGGAATAGTCGGTCGGAAACCTGCCAACAAACAAGGAAATACAATAGAATAATATATCATCATTGAGTAGGCATTCCAATACTCAGGATATAAATGAATCAAATAATAAATTCCGACATGCGAAGATCCATGTCAAGTAGGACAGGTCATGGCCACCAAACATACACTATGGATCCATGCCATTATGACTCAAATATGAACATAGCCACCAAAAATACATTGTGGTTCTATGTGTTAAAGACTCAAATTTGAACATAGCCATGAGACATACAATGTAGATCTATGCAAAAGTACAAACTGAATATACTCCAATGCAACCTGAATCTATCAGAAAAGATCCAGGGTCTTCATCTCCACCACTCTATAGTATGAATCTAACCATGAAAATACATGTGTTGAAGTCGAACATGGTAGAAACCACTTGATTACTGGTCATTGGTGTATACCATTAACAAGTACAAGGGAAATCACTATTAATGTCAATGGCACCCAAGGTACACTAGTACAATCCAATGAATGTGAATCAATGAGCTGAGGTCAAACACTCAGCGGAATCTCCCAATCGGGAGTCAATAATGAAAACCCACTGTCGAAAGCGAGGAAACCTATCATTGAGGTATGCAAGTTCCAAGGTACTAATTGGTTTCTAAGTCTAATTCTTGGATAATGAGTTGAAGTTGACAGGAAAGGACTCGTCACAGGAGGGCCTTAATGTATACCTCATCAATGACACAAAACAAGTAACAAGATTTGAGGTAGATCAGAGTAACAAATGATTTAGTACTGACTCAGGGATGGCCAACACAATAGAAGGCTTAAAGACTACAAAAATGGCCAACGCAATAGAAGGATTTCCATTTTGAACATCCTTTGAACATATTAATGACACGACAACTGTCTTGGAAACATTGACTCAACAATAGGGATCACAGACTAATTTGTAATCTTATAAAGGAGTATGATCAAGAGACAAGCAGATTTTCCAACCTATACACAAAGAGAGTGAAAGAGTGTCATGTTCAAAAGTGACTCTTCCATAGAATACATGTTTAGATACATTTCTTTCCCAATTTCCCCCCACCATTTCTGGTGAGTACCTCTTTATTTTTACACAAGATTGAGGATGATAACATATGCTTGTATATGTAAGCTCATCCTTCGAATGAGTCCTTCGAAGTATGTTTAATGAACCCTAAGAAGGAGTGGTTTGGTCCCATATGGGTATTTTGATGTTTGTTTTACGAGTCCAAAGAACGAAAACTCGGGGGTTTTTCATGTTTAGAGAGTCTGAAAAACACTTAAAGAGAACTCTCTCAGTTCCTTTTTCGTAGATTAGTTCGACGAGACCAAAAACGAGATAAACTACCGCCCATCAAATGTTTTCTTCAAATACTTTTACGAGCATTAAAAGAACAAGGTCGCTCAGCAATATTTTCATATTTAGAGAGTCTGAAAAGAGCTTAAAGGGAATTCCAGGGGGTTCCTTTTTCGTATAACCTTTACGAGTCTGAAAAGGTGATAAAAGTATACTCAGTTATATTCTCATTGATTTACGAGGACGAGAAACAACAAAGACTAAGATAGGTAACTTATTCTCATGTATTTACGAGCATGAGAAAGAACAAAGACTAAGCTTGAGATTGTTTTCATTTTTACGCAAGATTTAAAACAAAACAAAACTATGCTTGGGATATATTTTATTTTTTCACAATCTTAAAAATAAACAAAACTATGCTTGGACTTGGTTTCATTTTTACACAAGATTTAACCAGAGGAAACTATGCTTGAGATAGGTGGTTTCATTTTTACACAATCTTGAACGAAAGTAAAAACTATGCTTGCGACTTCCCAATGCATGGTCGGTACTTAGCCCCCAACTTAAGAAACTAGCGGCTCTACTTCAGCATGAATTCTGGAGGCTAAAAGTATTACCCCCCAAGCTTCATTTCTTCCAACGACACAGGTGGATGAAATGAAAATTCAAATTCCAGATGAAGGACTTGACTCAAAAAGAGAGGGGGGAAACTATTTCATTTTTTGACGAGCTTGACATAGGAGAAGAACTATGCTCGTGACTCTAGGTATAATCCCCAGACCACTGTTTCATTTTTTAACGAGCTTGACATGGAAACGAGAACTATGCTCATAACCTCTGTTTCATTTTTTAACAAGGTTTCCTCATAACTGGTTTCATTTTTTAATGAGCTTAAAATCAGAAAACCATGCTCAAAGCTGGTTTCATTTTTAACGAGATTGAAATCAAAAAATCATGCTTGAGGCTGGTTTAATTTTTTAACGAGATTGAAATAAGAAAATCATGCTTGAGGTTGGTTTCATTTTTTAACGAGCTTGAAATCAGAAAATCATGCTTGGGGCTCTTCTAGATCATAGCTTCCAAGAGGACAATGCTCTGGAAGGACACCATGTCAAGGAACAAAACTCAGTCATGGCTTCCAAGAGATCTTCATTTGATAGAAGAAACACACTCTGGAAGGAACACATGTCAAGGGTCGCTAGAGGGTTAAGGAGGTCAGGCTCCAATAGCCCTACCGAAGAGGTCACCATGTCAACTACCGGATCCAAGTCATTGTCATCGGCAGTGGAAGTCATGGGAGACAATGCCACATAATTTACTTGTGGCAGGGGCAATACCATCTGCATATAAGAACCACTAAGGGAGGTAATCCAATCAGGACCGATGAATGAAAGTTGATCAATAGTCAAAATTATTCCATCGTGAGGGAAATATATCACATGAAAAAGAGTGGACACAATAACTTTCATGGAATAGACATAATCTCGCCCAAGGAGTAAAGTGAAATCCAAGGGGTCTTGGACTACCATGACATCAATAAAGACAGTTTTTCCTCCCAAAGTTACAGGAAACTGAGGAAGGGTCCCTAAAGGTTGATTGATTCTTCTGTTGAAAGCTAACAGATTCTACGTAACCGGGGCAAGTTGAGGACAACCCAAAGCTTGCCAAGCAAATGAGGAAAAAATACTAATGGACACACCTCCATCTATCAATGTCTAAGGAATGACCCGATCAAAAAGTTGCACTGTAATATGGAAAGGAATGTGAGAGGGAAGACGAGGTCCAATTATCACACCCCAATCAAAATGGATGGCCTCATTACTTGGAGGGGGTTCCACGAGAGAAGGAGGAATACCCCCTGACACGGTAGAGTCTGTAACAATGAGAAACACATGGGCGGTATCAGTTTTACTCTCTAGTGGGAGAGTAGGATCGATCGATGACGAGAATAGATCTACCACTTGGGTTTCATTCCCCAAGGGGAGAATGGAGTCAACGGTTGGAGATGTATCAACTGCTTGGGTTTCACTCTCTGGTGGGAGAGTGGGATTGACCGAGGATGGGATCGGATCAACCACTTGGGTTTCACTCTTTAACGGGAGAGTGGGATCGACCGACGATGGGATAGGAGTGACGAATTTGTCAACTAGTTCAACTAAGGATGTGACCAGATTGAATGCATGATAAACTAGATTGATCGACGAAGGGACCAGATTGATCATTCCATCAACTACAGGTGGGTCGAGAGTAAGATTGCGATAAGAATCTAGAATTTGAGGTTTTGAAATAGTCATGTCTTCCAGTAATTTCGAGGCTTCATCCATGCAAGGGAAAAGGTGAGTTAGATGACTCCCTTTGTATAACATACACGAGAACTTGGCTCTACTTTTCTTCTTCCCAACTATATCATGACTAGTTGATGGAAAGTCATCAGCATGTTGTTCATAGGCTGATGACATAGGATGGCGAGGGTGTGTAGACCATGCTTCTATAACCTTGGATAGACCAGGGCAGTCCTTAAGAAGATGGCTACCCTTACAAATCCTGCAAGGGTACTTGGGTTTACGGGTTGTTTGGGTGATCTTGATATCATCAACACTCCTAGCATGATCAACACTAACTGGTTTCTTTCCAACATGTTTGGTAGTGGTTGGAAGTTTGGACCCTTGTTTATTTTTCTTCTTCTTATTCTTCTGTTTCTTCTTCTTCTTATCCACCAAGTTACTAGCTTTGGAGATTTCACTTGGCGAAGAAGATGAAATGGAAGAAGACCTTCCAATTGAAGAAGGTGAAGAAGATCTTACTTGTGAAGAAGGTGAAGGATCAAAATGAGGTTGATGTTCTTGGGGGGAAGTTCTTACAAATGAAGAACTAACTACATTCGGGACTACCTGAGTGGAAAACAACCACATCGGTAGTCCAATTGTGAGACCTGGAAGGCTCAAAGTAGCGATGCGAGGAGGACCAATGTTTCCATAAGAAGGAAAAACAAAAGGTTCCCCTGGAGAAGAGGTTCCTTCATTGGTCATTTAGGGAACTGACACCATTAAAATAAAGATCCAATCTAGAGTCCACTAGGAAAAACAAACAACACACGCTAAAAATCTAGTAAGAAAGAAAGCAAACAAAACCTTCTCACAATGAGCTCACTAGCTGGTGATGAAATCCAATGTCGTGGGAACAAAGTAAGAAGGGGCTGAGATAGAGCGGGTGGAAAAGTTACATTGACAACCTTCTTAATGGACTTACACATTGGTGCAAGCTCCCACACATAATCGTGGATATACCCTCCAAGGAGCCCGAGTGAGTTTGGCCAACATCAATTCCAGGTACTGTGAAGTGTTGCCCCTTCACATTCACCTCGTGTAAAGAGCCTAAAGAGATAGGCCGCTAAGGTTACCAACTACTACAGTGATTCCTAGGGAAACAATCGACAGTTCGATCCACACGCAAAGGCAGGGTATTTAGCCCGAAATCAACTTGAAAGGCTTCCACTCATCCTTGTGGGTATACCTTCAAGCAACCCCCATAATACGCACAATCTTTACACCAAGACCAAAAAAACTGGGTGAGTAACTCTGTCAGTCTCAATACGACCTCATGATTGACCCTTGTGTTAGAAGGGCTTCCCAGGACAAAATGTAATAAGTGGATTTCACCGCTCCATAACGCAAGATTCTATGTTTGTTTGCAACTTTGGAAAGTTATATTTCACACCTATTCCAAAGCCCTACAACTAATCTATTGTAGGTTTGCTATCAAAAAATATATAAATGTCTAATCAATTTTTATAAGCACTTTATTTTATGGTTGTTGTTACTCAAAAGGAAAATGGCGTGGACAATATGGTGTTTTGACCGACTCAAAATTTATGAAAAGAGATGAAGATGAAATCTTTTCATTTCAATGAAAGCTATGCTACAAGAAGGAGAAAACATTTATCATTCCAATATGCCCAATGTCCCAAAATTTTAAAACTCATCAATATCAATATCTTCAAAAAATGAGCAAAATAGACTATACACCAATACACGATTCATGGCCCCCCCGGGCCATGAGGGGGAAAATTTTTTAGAATTTAAGACCAAAGAATGCCAAGAATCATGCAATTTCGCTACTTCGAATGCAAGGATTCCCCCAATCTAATACAAAGAAATAAATCAAAACTTGTTGTTTCAAAGATAGCTAAAAGAAATATCAAATTGACATGAAACAAAGCAACCCAATCAATTTTCTCTTTTAACATGAACTATTCAATAAAAGAAAAAGAATTTCTTTCACCAAACAATTCTAAAGAAAAGACAGTGCTTTGTAACTGAAAGACACTCAAAGCAAGAGACCAAATCTTTCAAAATCAAACAAAGAAAAAAATAAGGAAAAGATTGTTGAAAGCAGGTTCAAATTTTGTCACGCAGACTGCAATCAAACCCAACAAATCACCCCAGAACCATATGACAGATTTGGGTAGGGAAAACCACCAAAAACAATTTTTTCATAATTTCTGCAGGCTGGAAGACTATCACAGTGCGAAAATCCTTGATCGTTGTAGGCCAGAAATGGGTAGGGTGTGGATTTTCCACACTAGTCTAAGCAGATAGGGTACGAAAATCCTAAGTCGCCGCACTGTCCCTCAAAGTAGGGTGAGGAAATCAAGAAAAAATGGAAAAAATTAAAAATTAAGAAGGTTTTCCAATGAAGTTTAATAGTCATAGACTCAAACTGGATCTCCCAGTGACTCAGAAAAATAGAAACCAAGAAATCAAAGCAAGAAAGCAAGACAAACTAGGAAAACAATCCACTCCCCAGTAAGGTCGCCAATTTTGTTATTGGATAAATCGATGAATGCAGACATAAACTAGTCTCCCTAGATCCACCTAGATCTAGAACCAAACAAGATAGGACATGGCGTTTTCCCTAGGTTCTAATCATCGAATTTACTACCAAACAAAGGATGAGAGACATACCTTTAATTGTCGCTTCCTTATGTCTTTGTTTTTCCTGTTTCACTCTGGTGCTCTTGTGATATTGATCTTGCAGTGAGACACAAACCAACCAAAGTGAAAGCAGTGAAGTATATTCAATGACAACCTATGCATATGATCAAGGAATTATGCAATAAAATAAAGATAATTCTATGGGAAGAAGCATGCCACTGTATTATATTAAATAATAGGAAGAGAGATTACAACCATATGCCTTGATGTCGTAAGGTTCCTTCCAACAGTTCCTTACTTCCCACACACTTCTTACTCCAAGGATTTTGAGACCATGGATTTGATAGCTACTCACAATCTATCTTAACAAAGCAAAGATCAAAGCCAATCTAACCAAGCTAACAATATCAAGACAAATTTCTAACCCCAAAAGCTCAAGAACTTTCCAACCCAATCAAGCTAACTTTCTCCATCAGAGTTCCTCTCCTTTTATAAGCTGAAGAGGATAAGATGAGGAGGTTAGGATGATCCCACTAAATCATGAAAGTGAGTAAGATCCAAACCATTCGAAATCCACCTCACCATAGAAGATTCTCCTTCTAGAAGCATTGAGAAGATGCTCATTTTTCCCACGTACGAAGGTCGTCGCACCCTAGATATAGTGTAGCCTGCAGAAATTTCATACCCTAGCTATAGAGAAACCTACGAAAATCAGACATTTTCGTACCCTGGGTATATAGAAACCTGCGGAAATGCTCCAAAATAGGGTTTTTACAAAGGAAAATACAACTTCCTCTCTCAGGGAAAGTTCTTCTCCCTTATTTCTTCAAGAAGTCAGGCTATTGACCCCTCTAAAGGCAACATATAGGTTTACATCATTAACGATCATAGAGATGACGAAAATAATGTGTAACACCAAGGAAGGGGCTAAATAGACAAAAAAGGGAGCACAAAATCTTCAGAGTGCTAAGTCTTTGAAGTACAAGATCTCCTGTCACGTGTCCTCTTGATTTCAACGGTGAGGATTTACTTCAGAACTCCGAGCTTCGGGAGTTCTCGCTTTCCCCCATCCATCTTCCTTCTGAAGTGGTTATCCCCAAAGTGAGAGATCTGGCGCTGCATGTCATTTTGATTTAGACGACTGAGATTTACTTTGGGACTTTGGGCTTCAGGCGTTCCAAAATGCATAACACCACAAACCTTCTATAGTGTCAGATCAGCTGACACATGTCCACTTCGATCAACGATCCAGATGAACTTCGGGCTTTGGGACTTTGGGAGTTCTCGCATCACACATCCGTCTTTATTCTAAAATGGTTATCCGCCGAAGTACAAGATCTCCTGTTGTGTGTCCTCTTCATTTCAACAACGAGGATTTACTTCGAAACTTTAGGCTTCGGGAGTTCTCACTTCATACATCCGTCTTTATTCCAAAATGGTTATCCTTCGAAGTACAGGATCTCTTTTCGTGCGTCCTATTGATTTCAATGAAAAGGGATTACTTCGGAAGTACAGGCTTCAGGCGTTCGAGATGATTAACATCGCAAACCTCCCAAAGTGCTAAGCCCCCGAAGTACATGATCTCTTGCCACATTTCCACTTCGATCAACGATTCATATGGGCTTCAAGTCTTTGGGAGTTCTTTACTCAACACTTCTTGCCTCCTCTTGGAGTACGAAATAGCCGAATACGAGGATCATTTGAAACGTGTCCTTTGCTTAGATTAGCAGTCAAGATTTGCACGAAATTCACTCTATTTTCTTTACATATGACCAAGAGTTGTAACTTCGACTTAAATTTGGGTGCTTATATCACTTTGTGAAGATCGATAGTCAGATTTTAATGGATCGTGGAGATCAGTGACTGAGAGCGATTACGGGGGGCGAAGTTGTGTGGGGTTTAATATCGAAGGGCGGTCCCGCAATTTAAACCAAAGTTTTCTCTCGGGCATACGTGGCATCAACAAGTTCATTGCGGGATGACAAGCGGGTTACTTCAAACCACCCCCTCGTACCCCTGTAAAATAGATAAATGTAAAGGGACATTGGAGAAACACCTGTCATCGACGTCATGTACCCCACTCACCCTCCATCTTGTCAAACCTTCCACATCAATTACCCCATTTACCTCACCACCTACACTTATCCCCACATCATCCTATTCATGATAAGTTACTCTTTCTCGTAACTGTTAGCCATCGCATGATGAGCCAACGCTAGGCTACCTATCACATTATCACTCCCCCCATATTTTCAACTTATATTCTTTTTCCAGTAAATGCATCCAAAGAACATATAGCAATGGAATCATATGATGAGGACAGTAAACAAATGATTATGGTGGCCTCAATGGACATGTGTGCCCAATTCAAAGAACAATGGAAAACGAGCGTGTCTGTGAGCAGACGAAAAAAAAGATGAAAACGCCATCTCAAACAACATGTGTCTGTTGTCATTTCATTCGAATTACATTCTATTTTTAGGAGAGATTGTATGAATTCAAATGGTTTTTAGTTGTGACAATTTTTGTATAAATAGATAGATTTTAGATCTATTCAAAGAATGGGCTTTGAGCCCAATCTGGAGGCTACTTCTTGCCGGATGTATTAGAGAAAACTCTCATTTTTTAGTATTAATATTGTTGATTAAGGTTGGTTGTCATTGAATTCAACCCTTGAAGAAAACCCCGTAGCACAAAGGCTTGGGTAATGGACCCAATATTGTTTGATTTAAATATGACTCATTATTTTTTTGTCATGGTTGATAAGAAGTAAATATGGATGAAATACAAAGTGGTCCCCTTATGGTGAAAGCCCTCATGGGAAGACGCTCTGTGGAGTAAGAGAACCCATGCTTAATTGTGGAATAATGAAATGAAGGAAAGTGATTTTTCCAGGGAAAATATCCTAGATGGATAGTGCTTGTCATTTCATTTTTGGTGGTATGTGGAACGTGACATAATTCCTCACGGTTAGAGAGTTATGGCCATGAGAAGTTGGAGACCCCGGGTTTGGGTAATGGACCCAAGTTTGTTTGATGGGTAACAATATGAGTTATGATATATTTTCAGATAATACTATTCTATATGGATAGTACATGTCATGCCATTTATGGTGGTATGTAGAACGTCACATAAATCCTCACGGTTTGAGAGTTATGGCCTTACGAAGTTGGAGGACCCTCATATGTCATCTAGAAGCCCCAAAAGGTCAAAGTAGTCAAAGTGGTTTAAGAGATTTTAAAAAGAAAATAATAAAGTGAAGTGATGAGTGTATTATAATTCAAAGTGAATACAAAATAAATTATTTCAATAATAAATTTAATGGAGAAATTCGAAGTGGACCCAACCCTAAAATAAGGAAAGTGGGCCAAGTGACCTAAAAGATGTTTTTAAGGAAGCTACTTGGAGAGTATAAATAAGAGGCAAGGCTCTCTCATTTGAATCAAACTTGAGCATGTTGAATATCTATATGTGTCTAAGGTAACCAAGGATATCTAAACTAGAATTCTGATTGATGTGAAGAAAAGAAGGCCAAAATGCAAGGAAGGATAAATTCTTTTTATGGTGCTTTCTAAGGTATGTTATTTACAGGTCATCTCACCATTTTCGCTACAATTTTTTTTATATAATGATTCAAACCGTGAAATTGATATGAAAGTGATAAAACATATCCAAGTATCTGTTGAAAAAAATTCATCTTGTGGGTCATTGTATTTTGGGAGTTACACTACGTGGCAAATAGGGTTTGTGGTCAGTCCTGAAACTAGTCAAAATCAGGTGTTTCGGGTAAAAACGTCATAACTTCTTCATAAAAAATACAAATTCTATGAGAAAAAATGTGTTGGTTATATTACCATCTTTAGTATGTTGTGTAATAGTTTCATATCATTTCATCAAATATTTTGTGCGGGGCATGCTCTACAAGGTTGTTCTCTAGAATAAGCCAGAATTCAGCAAGGTTTGCCATTTCTGCTATAACTCATTTTCTGAGAGGTTTCAAGTAGTGACACTTGGAGGAATTGCATTAAACACACTGAAGAACATTTGTATCATTTTCAGATCTTTATACATTACAGTTTCAAAGTTATGATTACTTCAAGTTAGGTTTGTTGACTAATCCAAAACTAGGCATGTGAGACTAAAGAAAAGTTTGATGAAAATGCTAGTCTCTTGTTTTTAAAGTTAAGGAAGGTTTGCAGGAAAGTGATCATATACACCAGGTCTACTAAAGAGTTACAAATCAGATTTGGATGATGAAATTGATGAGGGCTTTTGGTTGTGGTACATATTGATGAGTCATAGTTGATGAGTAGTTGACACATGATTGGTACATACTTGGTACATGGTTTGATGCACTTGTTTATGGTGCAGGTTGATTACAGGTTGGTGCATGGTTGATGCACTTGTTTATGGTATAGGTTGATTACAGGTTGAGGTACAGGTTGATGCATGGTTGATGCATGTTTCAGATTTATTGGTACAGGTTTACAACGGTATATCTCACAGTGATAGTGTGATAGTGGTTCCATCATTCTACTTCTACTTCAGGGTGGTAGGACGGGGAAAGGACAGGTGGTTGTATCCACCTTCCAGTTGTAGCCGAAGAACATTGGGGGTTGTAGCCTCCTTCTGGTTGTAGCCAGAGAATTGGGGAGTTGGAGCTTCCCTCAAGTTGTAGCTTGAGAAACTAGGGGGTTGGAGCCTCCTTCCAGTTGCAGCTGGAAAAGAAAGGAAGTTGGTGCTTCCAAGGAATGTAATTCTTCAAGATATATAAGAAAAATCATTATGTGGTTTTCTCCCTATTTGGGTTTCCACGTAAAACATTGGTGTAATATGTATGTGTGTGATTGTTTATTTCTTACTGCTCATTATTGGATAATAATTCTACATTGATATAACATTTGAAGAAAAAGGATTATAATTACGCTATTACTGATTCACCACCCCTCTTATTAATCTAAAAATTGGTATCAGAGAAGGTTCCTTCAGAAATCAGTTTAACCACTGAAAGGTAGATCATGGAGTACCAACTCGTATAAAAATGGAATACCACAGTTTGATGGACATAAGTATTCTTTTTGGAGCATAAGGATGAAGGCATATATACAGGCACATGGATTTCAAGTTTGGCAATCAATTGTAGATGGAAACACAGCACCAGCAGTTCCACCAACAAATGACAAAGTAGTGAAACTTGGTGAGAATAATTCCAAAGCCATAAATGCACTTTTGAATGGTCTTAGTGATACGGTATTCACCAAAGTTGCACATTGTAAATCTGCTAAAGAGATTTGGGACAAGCTTCGAAATATTTATGAAGGAGATTCAAAAGTCAAAGCAGCAAAGCTTCAAACTTACAAAGGTTAGCTCGAACAACTAAAAATGAAGGAAGATGAAGATATCGCAACCTACTTCTTACGAGTCAATAAAACAATGAATGCAATCATAGGATTGGGAGAAGAAATATAAAAATCTGTAATTGTTCAAAAGGTACTAAGATCTCTTCCTATGAGATTCAACCCTAACATATCATCACTAGAAGAAAGATCAGATCTAATCTAAACTCAATAAGCATGGACGAAATGCATGGAATATTCACAGCATATGAGATGAGAACTAAACAGGAAAATCCAGATGTAAAAGAATCATCCTTCAAAGCATCCAAAAGATCAAAGAAAAATAAAAAGGAACAAGAAGAATATAGCAGCAGTAATGACATCTTGGAAGATGATGAAGAAGTGGCCAACTTTATCAAAAGACTGAACAAGGGAACCAACGGTAGGTATAGAGGTAAGCTTCCTTTAATTTGTTTTAATTGTGATGGTATTGGTAATTTTGTTAACAAATGTCCTCATAAGAAAAAGAGAAATGATGAAGGTTACTCAAAAGGAAGACAAACATATAAAGGTAAAAGAACTACAAAGAAAGTTTTCAAGAAAAACTTTTGCACCAAGGAAGACATCTCATCATCAGATGAAGATGAAGTCAGTGATAGTGAAACAGGGAGAGTTCTATTCATGGTAGTAGAAGA
>JASDQU010108017.1:59730-70339 GCA_032191745.1 Picea mariana
CCCATAGGAATTTTCTTTGGATTTCTTGAATTTTCTGTTGGATGTTGGTCGGGGTTACCAGAACGAAAAAAAAAGTAGATAGGCATCACTGAGAGAACTTACTTAATTAGGAGAATCCTCTCGGGTAAAGTTATAAATCTATGGGTGCAGATATTAGGCCACTATTCCAACTTGGTAAGGAGCTCATACCAAGAAGTATTACATATCACTTTATCTAGCAAGGGGGCTCTTAGGTATTTGGAGGCAATTGAAGCTCTTTGGAATACTAAGATTCTGGTTATGTTATAGTGAATGGAAATAGGGGTTTTAAAGAAGAATATTTTGGATTTAGTTGATTTTCATTCTTGAGGCTTCCATGAAGGTATTAAGGAATCTCTTTACAGATTTTTCCTCCTTGACTATGGGGTGACCCATTAACAGGGTTCCATCCACAAATTGGAAGTGGGAAAGAGATTTAGAATGGGGGTTAATCTTAAGGCCTTGCACAACTCCCTCCTAAAGGGAAAGTTTGATGAAAGGGGTCTCCCTAGTGAATTCCTCTGGAGGCTTTGAAGGTTGTTGATGGGGTTCCATTGACCATAATCGAGAAGAAGGCTGATGAGATCAGGCCTAAGATCTAGGAGATCTAGGTTGGGTCAAATTCAAAAGCTTCCAAAATTTCTCTTAGGAAATTCCAATCGATTCTATCATAGGCTTTGGCTAAGGAAAGTTTAATAATCATACCCGGTCGACCATTGTTTTTTAGGAAGTGAATATTTTCATGTGTCACAATTATACCATCCAAGATTTGTCTCCTTTCCACAAACCCCCTTGCTCAGGTGAAATAATTTCCTGCAAAATGGGTTTAAGTCTGTTTGCTATCACTTTAGTTATAATTTTATATATAACATTGCATAACGAGATAGGGAGAAACTTGTTTGCAATGTTTTCTTCCATTTATTTAGGAGTGAGGTTCAGGAAGGTCATGTTGAAGGCCTACAAGACATATTGCAATGAGCATGATTCTTATAGAACTACTAGAACATCCTTTCTTATTATACTGCAACATGTCCATAAGAAGTCTGAAGTGAAGTTGTCTGGTCCTGGGGCCTTCCTGATCGACATTTATTTGACTATTTTCTTGACCTCCTATAGAGTCACCTTGCACACGAGGCTACAGTTTTGTTCTGGTGAGATCAAGCTAGGGATAGCTCGTTTGATCTTAAGAGTGGCCTCTCTCCTATTTGTGTCTGGTTCTGTTAGCAGATTGTTGTATTGTATCACTAGTTCTTTTTCAATTTCCTTGTGGTTTTCCAATAAAGCTCGCCCTTCATCCTGGAAATAATTAATACGATTTTGGATTCTTCTCCATAGAAGAGAATTGTGGAAGAATTCAATGTTTTTATCTCCCTCTTTCAACCAGTGGATTCTGTATTTTTGATGAAAAAAAGATCTTCTTGCTTTTTTCTTTCATTTAGCTCCTAGAAAGTTCGATCCTTCTTTTTCTTTAATTCTTGGGAGTGCCCATTGAGGATTAAATATTTTTGGATTTCTTCCATCTCTTCTTCCAACTTTATTTTTCCCTCCTTAATATTTCTGAACACCTATGTATTCCATTTCTTAATGCATAATTTGGTGTGTTTTAATATTTTCTGGAAATGGTACATCTGAGTACCATATAGATTTGGAATATCATTCCAACATTGTGTTACCATCTGTAGGAACTCTAGGTGTTGCAAAAATAATTTTTCAAATCTAAATGGTTTGGGGCTGGGAGTCATAGCGCCTTCCTAGCACAAGGAAATTAGCTACTAGTCTGAGCCATAGAAAGGATTGATTTTTGCGGCAACAACTTGTTTTTCCTTGAAGAAGGTTTCCGAGACCAGAAATCAATCTAGGTGCTTTTCTACCTATTTCAATCCCCCTCTTCTATTGTTCTAAGTGAACCACCCCCCCTTGGACAATAGATCTATAAGTATTAAATTTTCTATGATCTCCTTGAATAAAATGTTCTCTGCATCCAATTTATGCAATCCCCCTTTCTTATCTTCTAGTGATGAAATAATATTAAAATCCCCCCTATTACTTGTTGTTGATCTTACATAAGATGTCCCAACTGAGAAAAATCCCATATGGATTCTCTTTTATCCACTGGGGTTAGAGAGCCATACACATTCAATACGTATCACTGATCTTCAGATCCCAACTTCTTATAATGAATCATGAGGATTCTTGGGGTCTTAGAAGATACCTCCACCTTCTGGTTACTTGGATCCCAGAGAATTGAAATTCCCTCAGAGGTCCCCTCTTCTTCTATACACTCTAATTCATAGTTTTTCCAAATATTTTTTAGCTATTCTACTCATCGATATACTATCACATTTTGTTTCTTACAACATTACCATATCTACTTTTACTTGAGCTAATTTTTTTCTTAAGGATTTCGTGTTTGGACAGAGAATTCAAACCTCTCATATTCCAGGAGAAAATATTCATGGTAAAAATTTAGGTTGAGGTTGAAATTATTGATCTGAAAGGCCCGCGACTTGGACGAATTTAATAATTAGTGCTCCCATTTCTTCAAGAACTTGTCGATGTGGTTTGTGTCCTTTTTTTCTTCTCTTCTCATATATATTTTTTTTTAATTATTTAGGGGGTTGTTCTTGATGCCCAGGTTCCCTAATGACGAGGTCAGATTATCCTAACTGCTTCCTTTGCCTTTTCCTTTAACTAGCTCACGATCCAATTTGCGTAGTTGTCCTACCTGCATCTTATTGATTTCTTTCTCTCCATGAACTACGATGAGAGCTTTTATGTTGAGCTCCATATCTTATAGATCCATATTCTGGGAGATGCCCTCCCACTCTGCTTCCTCCTGTGATCCTTTCTGATATTCTAGATGTTGCATATTGATCTCCTCGACTAGAGATGGGGAGATTACCGTGATTTTTTCTATGGGATTCCACTTTAGAATCTCTGCTTTCTTAACTGCCACTGTCAATCACTTTGGAGATTAGGTTTAGACTATAGCTTATTATTATAAAAGAAAGGCCAAAGTGAAGGAGGAAGACACTTGTGAGAGACTTGTGTTGAGGGAGTCGACACAAGAGACTTTTGGTGAGATGCAAAGGTCGAAGATAGCAAAGAAGGACTTTTGCTAGCGTGGGGATTGTAGAAGCAAAGAAGGACTTTTGCTAGCGTGGGGATTGTAGAAGCAAAGAAGGATTTTTTCTTACATGTGAGTGAGGAGATATCATTGGTTGGGTGAAGAGATTTCATCCAATTGTTGATGTAGAGAGGGTTGAATCACAAAGGAAAATGATTCAATATCTTGGATAGGTGTAAAATGACTTCCATCTAGAGGTCATACATGTCAAGGAGAAGAGAGAGTAGAGGTAGCCGCAGGTGGGTTTCAACTGATAGAAACCAGAGGAAAACATAGTGTCGTACGAAAATTGTCGTACAGTATTTTCATACATGTACGTGGGTCTCAGTGGAGACAGTCACATATGTATGTAGGTTTGCAAAAGGACAGTCACGTACACCTCAGGAAATGAGATGGAATAGGGTCGTATAACAACACATGCATTGCCAGGTTTTCCTAGAGTGTATATTCTGTTAGTGAGACATTTTTGCTATTACAGGAGCTTTGATTTGACCATAATAAAATCATCTTTGGACTGGTTTTCCCTCCAGGGTTTTCCAGGGGTTTATGCTCAAAAATATTGGTGTCTTGTGTGTGATAATTTGGTTTCCTAGTTTATGCTTTCGTTGCATGTTTAGTTGATTACTTAGTTGTGATTTTAGTAGATAAAGTGATTTTATTTGGAGCTAACTACTGAGTGTTGGGTTGAAGTGGTAAAATAAACATGGTATCAGAGTGTGATCTCTGAAGGGAGGAGGCTAAGAGGACATATCTTAGCAATTGCAAGAAGATCTAGTCATATCTATAACTAGGAGGCGACAATCAAAGGATGGATTTCAAGGAAACAATAGTACTGAGGCACACCAAAGGTTTTTTTAGGTGTATGAAGGTTCACAAAAGGGATAATCACGTACATATGTGGGAGGATGTGAGCACAATCACATGCTGTAGTGGTGACAATTGTGTACATACACAAGTTGCAGTGGTGACAGTCATGTACATACGAGGGATGTAATGGTGACAATCGTGTATAGGTCCATAGAACAAAGTACAAGGGTAGTTTCAACAGAGGGTTATCATATCAGATCTTAGAGATGGAAACTAGATTGCAATTCGAGGATAGGTTGGATGGGGTTTCCAACTACAATCCTTGAGAGGAGAAGATCATGTTGGTGTTGATGGAGAATGGGATCTAGGAATTTTCTAATACTCTGATAACTGCACCAATAGATGCGACAACACTGGTCATTCATAATCAACAGGATGTGAAATCCAGGCACATCATTCTAGATAGAGTGAAGGATCACTTGATTCCTCATTTATGAGGCAAGACGGTTTATAGGGACATATAGGAGGCTTTGAAGAGTTTATTTCATAGCAAGAATTAGAATCACAAAATGGTGTTGAGAGAAAAGCTCGGGGACACAAATTTGACAGGATCCGATACGATGACAAGTTATATCACCAGATTCGATAGGTTTGATATTAACTGGCTACAATCGGGGAAGCAGTGGATGGTTCAAAATTGGTGAAGACGATGCTAAATGGATTTAGGAAGGAGTGGAAACCATTCATCTAAGTAAACATCGAATGAGAGAAGATTATGTATTTGTCAAGGTTGTGGGATGACTTCATTCAAGACGAACTTAGAGATGAATATCTGAATGGAGGTTGACACAAGAATGATGATGATGATGAGAATCTTGCTCTTGCAAGTTAGGCAAAGAAGGGAAAGTTCAAGAAGACTGCCAGTGGAGGGTCTATCTCTCAAGTTGGAAAGAAGAAGGATAAGAGAAAAGTCAAGTGCTTTGCATGCCATAAGTTCAAGAATTTTGCAGGGCAATGTCCACATAGGAAGAAGGGTGGGAAAAAAACACAACTAGAGGTAGCTGCATCGACAAAGGCTCAAATGGATGTGTTTTGTAAGAAGTTTGAACATACAAAGTTCTTACTTTTTTCCCAGACTTCCTTGGTAACCATATCAGTTGGTTCATGGTTGATAGATAGTGGAGCCACACATCATATTATAGGAGCATGAGAGGTGTTCGAGAGCTTCACGGATCCTGACTCAAAGATGCATGTGGAACTTGGTATGGGGACCAAGCATGCAGTGAAGGGATATGGAACAAGTCCATTTTAGATGGAGTCACGAGACACATTGAGAGTGACAGATGTGTTATGGGTTCCAGAACTCAAGAGGATTATTCTCTCAGTCTCAATGATTGAGAATAAGGGATTTAATGTAGCGTTCTAGGATGGAAAGGAACTGATCAAGCCTAAAGGATCTAGCTCAGACACAAAAATTGTTCTAGGAGTTATGTTGGGTGTTGGAGCCGCCTTTTTTTTTCTAGCCCGTCTCAAATTTCATGTCTTAATGCTCGAAATCGAAAGATGGTTTTCGTATTCTCCATCTGTGGTTTCAAAATCTCTGAAGTCTTATCACGCAAGCAACGATAATTATTGTACTCTCAAGGTGAGTTATACTTTTCGTCAAAAATTTTCCCCCTTTGTTCTACCTCAGGATTTCGTAGGTTGGATGCTATAGATCACGTAGTTCACAAGTCCCGAGCAACGAAACGGCGAAATCACTTTAAAATTTTACCCAGGGCAGTAACGGGAGTATAATTTTCCTAAATCATGATTAAACATCATCGGGTTTTCGTGCCTCGGCGTTCACTAAATCCAAAAGTTTTATTGTCGTAACCCCGATAGCCGAAACCACGAAGTCCTTATTTTAGTAACTCGTGTCAAGGTTAAAGGTAAAAGCTAAGCCATGGTTAAGTTCTGTCGGCAATTCACCACTCGGCGTTTTCTCTTTAAAAAGCTACACTGTCTAAGCCTCGACTCGCGAAGTCACGATAAAGATATGAGCATAATTAATTAAACACTTAATCCAAGTTTATCTTCCCTTTTAATTAAAACGTATTATCGCGATCTTGCAGTTTCGCAGCTCGGCATGCAAACTTGCCGGAAACTTACCTTCGAAGCTACGAGTCGCGATATGGCGAATATAAATAATTACGTAATTAATTAAGCGCCTAATCACAATTATGTTTTTATTAACCAAAATCAATCATCGCGATTTTGGGGGTTAGAGGTTTAAAGGGTTAAAGCAAAAATTCCCGATACAACGAGTACCAAAAGGTTAATTAAATTTGGTAAAACTAGATTAATTAAGCTAAATCAATATCTCCCGTGTTTTGATGATTGCACAGTTTACGATGCAGTCTTAATTCTTCCTTACGCCAATTGACATTTCGAACCGCCAAAATTTATGGCATTAATTAGAAACACTTGGCGAATCGACAAATAAAGATTTGGTTTTTGTTGCTAAATTTATTTTTAAGCTTGATTTGACCGATCTATTCTTAAAAAGTACCGAGTTTTCGAATATATAAAGTTGTTATTCGTTATAACAAATTCATTTCTATATTACGCAGAGCACACTTTCTCAGTGAGCTAACTTATGTATGTATACATATTTTTATTGCAGAAGAGCTAAAACAGGATCTCCCGTCATGGCCCCGCGAAAAACATCTAAAGCCAGCATTGAGGTTTCAGGACAAGGTTCAGACAACGTCGCTAATACTTCACCTCGAAGTGTCGACTCTGTCTCGAACTGGTTGTTCGTTTCTGATGTTCTACAGGCCGAATTAGTGGATTATTCCGATGATTCCAGCGACAATGAAAAAGATGACATAACCACCAAATATAATATCATCATTCAATCGGGAATGCATAAAATAGCAGCTAGGCCACGACTGCTCCCCTATTATGATATGTTCCGATGGGAATTAGACCATGTGGACATACCAACTAGAACCATCATGAATGAGTAGAAGGTCACCATTGAGACTTTCAGACCTGAACATCTGCAAGCTATGTACAAGTTTCCCACAACGTCCGACCTTACATATGATGCCGAATTCTTGGAAGAGTTCAAACAGAAGGAATGGGCGCAGTATGACAAGACTATGTCTAGCTTAATAAGAGATTGGGTTTCGCACCCTGCGAAGTTCAGGGCATACATTAATGGTATATATTCAATAGCTTCCTTGGAGCCACAGTTCAAGTATGTAGCTATGATGACATGCAGATTATACGAGAAAGAGGGTACCTCACATTTCTTTCTTCAATGGGTGCCTCTAATACATCGAGTCGTCGAAGGCTGTTCCTTTGACTGGGCGAAAATTTTGTCTAATAGCTTGACCAGTCGGGTTACAGAGTATCGGGCGCAGAAAGAGAGCGAAAAGATTTCTTCATTTTTTATGTCTGCATACAGTATGGACGTCGTATGCTTTCTAACACCATTTCCCATAATGAGTTGGAGTTGGACTCCGGCAGAGGTCGAGCCCATCCACGCCTATCATTCGAAATTGTGGGAAAACAAAGCGACAGATTTCATATATGAAATCTTCAACTGGGTGATGGTACCTCTGCATGTCACTATTTTCGGTCACCCGCCACCCAGGATCTCGAACAGTATAGTGATGAATTTGAGCAGTATAGCTGACTGGTATGTAGAAGCCGAATTCTCATTTCTCAGAGTTTTCAGGGAATCTGTTCCCCCGCATGCATTACCATTATTTATCCCCGACAAGATGGCTTGTCGCGAAGTTGCTAGACAAACAGTAATCGGTGGCATAAGCAAGGAGCTTAAGGGATACTCAAAGAAGGTATGGCCACCTTTTCCTGTTCATTTAAATTCATATTCTTTGTTAGATTTCGGGCATGCTAAAGCTGAGGTAGCAGCCCTGGAAGACCTAAAATTGGTCCTTATTGAATTCAAAAAGCACGATCCGCAAAGGGTCGTGAGTAATCATTTGGCCAGTTGCGGACTCAAGAGATTTGAACACGAAAATTCGCCCTCGGATGACATTTTCCAAGGCGCAAGGTTTTATGCTGAGATTTTGGCTCGGATACAAACCTTGGCACCTGAAGAGAGGGCAGATGTTCTGAAATTCCAAGACCATCGACACAGTTGTCTTCCTGCAGTATTACGGGGTGAGAATCCGAGTACAGCGGAGGTGAAATAAAAAGATGCCGAAGACCCCAAGGATGCGACTCCTGGTCAATAAAAACACCAGGACAGGGGAGAGCAAACTAAGAGTCCGAAAGTAGAGATAAAGACTCCCAACCCGCCGAAGAAACAGACTCCGGTTACTACTCCAAGACAATCAGCGAAGCAAATCGAAGATCCTATCCCATCAGTTACTCCCTTGCAGTCAACTCAGGGAAATATTGACACAGGGTAGATCTTAAATAAAGAATTGAGGCCTATAAGGGTGGAAGAGCTCCCTCCAAATGAGTTCTTCTTTGATAAGAAGAGAAAGGCAGTGGTAAAGAGAGAATTCTATCAGGAAGGGGAATCAACAGCCAAGAAATACAAAGTTAAGACTGATGGGAAGGATAAGAAGAATGAACAGTTCACAACAGAAATAGCTGGGACATTAGGGGCATGTGCCACAACGAACCAATTTTCAGTCGGGGTTTTGAAAAACCAGCTAAAACGAAAAGATCGCCTCATCAAAACACTAGAAGCCAGACTAGCCACAACAGCGGAGGCTGCCAAAGACCAAGCGAGTGTAGGAATAGAGCAAGCAAGGTTGGCCGATAGAAGTGAGATAGAGCTTCTCAAGACTAAGCTCGAACAAGCACAACTGGTGGTTTGGAATGGTCAGATGCAAGCGAGCCAGCAAAAATATTTGATCGAACAGCTACAGGCTAGAGTGGAAATCGTCGAAAGTAAAGTGATAAATATCGGGATGTTCCAGTCCCAGGCGATGGAGATTCGGAGCAGAGTTTCTACGACCTAGCGAAATTTACTCGCCAAGGTAGAGGGGATTCAGGACAACTGCTTGCTAGTTAATCAAGTTTTGGAAAATCTATCTGTTAGAGAAAGAGAAGCTGGAGTAGCACGGGTCACCTTTCAAGAAGCTGTGATAGCTACAAACAACAGGGAATCGGGAGGTACTCCCAGGTTTACCATTTCGGAGCAGACCAGAGGAAATATTATATTAAAAGAATGGGAACACAACATCTCGGAAGGTAAGCTGCAAACCAAGAGGTTAACGAAATCCTTAGAAGAGGCTTTCATTTCTATAGATGGTAATATTCTAGGCATTGATAGTGGAGGTAATGCCGAGGCATTGGTTCAAATGAATATGGCAAAAATCTCACTTGATTTAAATGAAAAAGAAGAAAGAGATTCAGCCGAGATCTCACAAGTGACTATGGCAGACATAGTCCAAATAGATAAATGTATGTTTAAATCAAGTGTGCAATTGTGCGCTATTGACATCATAGACAGACAGATGGAAGACAGGTTGCCGCAATTAGCTTGAGATTGTTACTCTTTTGAAGCCAATTGTCAAGTAGAATTTTCGAGGCTGATATCTCGGCTGGTTGAAAGATGTGTCACTTGTACCAAGCACGCACGAGGACAAGCTTCTGCCACCAAATAAATATAGAGAAGAAGAAATGGAGCGATTGCTTTCCTCCCTATCATAACTGAAAATTTTGCAACAACTGAGATTTCATCTTATTGTAAAACTGTATAAATATACCATAGAAAGAAAGAAAAGAGGCTGGACCTTTTTGTGTCGATTGTAACAGAGGTTTTACATTTTGAGAGTTAATATAAAGCAAATCTGAAGATTCTGAATTCCGTCACGACTGTGTTATGCGTTTGTTTTCTTGTATCTCATATTTCGTTTCATTTCATATTCGTATCTAATGAATGCTTCGCTATAATTTAGTACAACCTCTACTATAGTGAATGAATTTTGGTTTTCTATATTGTTTACTGTTTTTCCTCTGTACCATCTATCAGCAGGTATAAGACCAGTCAACACTTTCAGAATTCTATATATATTTTATGCTTCATCGGGTTATTTCTTCACATTCTTCTTCTTCTGTTTATACGTGAGATTCTCCCTTGATAGGAGACTTACTAGATAGATAGCTAAATTTTTTCTACCACCTCATACATTTTCATTAAATATAACCCAGATACGAGAAAGAGCCTTTGATTTGCACCCCGTTTTTACTCCTGAAACTGTAAACTCTCTTTTATATGAACGAATTGAGACATCACTTAAATTCCCCCTGAAGTTTTCTTATTTTACTGTTCCTCCATGATTGTCCCTGTACCAACACAGCCCAATATCGAACCCGGATTATCAAATCAAACGCACATTGCCTTAAACCTTTTCGATACCATTCTTAAAATATCCACTACTCGGGTTGAACTTGAACGTTCATGGGCAGCGATTGAACAGGATATAAACATCCAGGAACAGTTGAAAGCTAGACAACGCCAACACATAAATCATCCCTAGTTTCCTTTGCCGAAGGTTGACGTTTCTCTCTTCTCTACCCTTTACCCACTTTCGGATGCCTAGACATTGTACTTCTAAGCCTTAAGTACAGACTCTGGAACAACATTGGGTATGTTTTATATTGTTTGCATGGATAGAACTAGTG
>JASDQU010108018.1:0-18591 GCA_032191745.1 Picea mariana
ATATTTGAGAATATAGTTGCAATATAGTTGCATAAAGTTGCGTAAAGTTGCAGTTCCAAGTGCTAAAATCATGGCCTTCCTATTAAGTTTTGAAAAAGTTCATAAGAAGCCCAATCTTTTGAAATGGCTCAATACCCCCATATTGAAGTGGCCCATTATCCTTGTTTCAGAATGCTCAGGGGGCTTACGTTCAAAGTATTGTTGTTAGATGAAGTTTAAAAAGTGGTAGGATGGATTTGTAATGGCTCAATGTTCAAGAATGGGTTGAAGTTAAATTTGTCCCTAATCTTCAAATATGGTCCAAATATTGGAAGAGGCCTAATGACCTAGTCCATAAATGTCTCGAGCAACTATAAGAGGGTGAATGGCACACNTGGGAAAATTTTAAAAAGTGGCCAATGAGTTTCCTACTTTGTAGATGTTAGGGTTATTAGGGCCCAAACAAGGGAGTGTTAAGCACTATAGATATTTGATATACATGAGTTTTTACAACAATAATACTCTGTCAAATATTTAATGGCACCAACTAAGGAGGATAGGCCATACCCTTGGTGTACTATAGCAACAAGAAAACCAAAAGGATTATGTAAGGCTAATTTCAGGTGCACCTAGGGAGCTTCTGATATACCAGATGGTACGTGGAGGATCAATTTTGTAGAACATTTTGGCATGTGATGGCATAGGAAAGAGATTCCATACCACTTGTAAACCAGAAAAGAGAGACCAATGTTCATGGGCCTCTTCGAGGAGGCAACATCCTTTTAGAGAAGCTCCAATACAATAACAACCCTTGACAAAACATTGCATATCCTACTATCTCTACAAATAGTTTCTTTCTAGCAAAACCATAATCATGTGTGGTTCCATCGCTAATGAGTACCAACCACTTAATGGGCCTTATTTAATAAATATGACCCTTTTACATTGAGTAACTACTCACTAACTACCTAATGGGCCTTATTCAAATAAAATGGCCTTCTACATTAATTACCAACTCATAAATACCCCAAAGTAGGGATGTTAGGGTAGTGCCATAAAAATCATGGATTTAACGGGTTTTTTCAACATAGGTCAAGATGTTTCAAAAGATTTGTAGGATTAAAAAAGGTCTATGAATAGAGGAGAAAACAATATGTGTGTTTAAAATAAAGCACCACATGGGGCAACAAAGATGCATAAATAAAGAACACTAAAATTCTAGTTGTTAAAATGGCCTACCAACTTTTGAATTGTCAAATAATGAGAAAGTTTATCTTAGGGGAATCAACTTTGGACACTTTTTCAATTTCAATCACATGGATGTAGAGCACCGCACTCAACTAGTGAAAGTACGTTATGAATGATTTTGTGGATGCAATGTAGAAAATCTTGGTGTGGGCTAACCTCTATGATATGGTTATGTTTTAGTAGGCTTTTCTATGTCACATTGGAATCCACCAGGGGTATGCAACATCACCTCTCTTGTGAATGGGGATTTAGTGTCCATAGTGTTTTCATCTTGGAAGGTTGAAATGTTTGAGGATAAAATCAACCTAAACGAAAGACATTTCCAAACATGGCACAACAGTATGGTGGTGGCCACTTGAGACACCATCATAATTCCCAATTATTTCATTGACCATTATGAATCTGTGCTAAAGTTCAACATGGATTGGGACTATTGTTATGTTAGATCTAAGATGCCCATAGGTGGATGAGTTGACATTTCACCACTTCCATTTACTATCCTAGTTGTGTTGCTTTAGAAACATCAAGGATTTTATCTTTTCTTTTGAGACCATAGTTTATTGAAAAACTAAATCAATGGCAATGGCCAATATTTCCTCATTTGAAGGTATTCCCTCAAACTCTCTTCTCAAACTATAAATTTGAGCACTACCCATATTTATTGCAATAATTTGTTCCTCTATCAAGGCATGGGATTGTGATCTCCTCCTAGAAGGATAATTCAAGATGTAACGTTACAGGAAGTTCCTTAAGGTGTATAATTGGGGAAAATTTATGAATATAGTGAATGTGGGAATGGTTGTTTAATTCCTTAAACTTGGATTTTTATTCAAGCACATGAAGCCATGAATTTTATAAATTCACAGTTACAGAGTTCGACTTGTGTAAGGTTGGGGAGCACTCGAAATTGGGAGAAAATCCCTAGTTTTGGGTGAAATCCAGAGGTTAATTGTTGAAGCAACGTCGAATTGGGTTGGTACAAGGATTGAATTCAACTATGGAAGCTAATCCTACAAAATCCATGGCGACCTTGTGGAGAAAAATAAAAAATATGTATGATATTGTGTGGGTGTGTGTGTGAATTTTTGAAGAAAATATGATGTGGACCTCTATTGGTGACTTGGACCTTCGTTGTTGTCATGCACTAGTAGGGTGATGTGGACCTGTAGTGTTTTCATGGATTTCTAGGGTGATTTGGAGGCATTAGGGTGCTACAAGGTGGAGTCAAGGTGCATAGGTGGAATCAAGGTGCACAAGTGGAATCCATGACGTAGCATCCACCGTGGTGGGGAAACCAAGAGGCAAAGGTATTTTATGA
Organism: Picea mariana; assembly: GCA_032191745.1. Taxonomy (NCBI): domain Eukaryota; kingdom Viridiplantae; phylum Streptophyta; class Pinopsida; order Pinales; family Pinaceae; genus Picea; species Picea mariana. Next base: position 2,546 of record JASDQU010108018.1, read on the forward strand.
AGGTTATGGAACAAGATTGCAAATCCCCCATAATCTTTTTCAAGGTGATGTGTGTCCCTTGGGAACTAATTAGTTTACAAAGCTATGAACCATTTTAAATTTGCGACATGTTATGCTCCCATAATTGATGTCAGTCATTGATCTAAGATCAAGCATGTAGAACATGTGCACCAACAAAGTGTTGTTAGAGATGGGACCCCTGCCCATCACATCAACCAATGACAATGTGATAGGTGGAGGATTCGAGGAGAAATAGGGACTCCCTTTCTTATTGATTAATGGAAATGTTCCAAGTGGAAAAAAAAGGATGAAAAGATATTGGTGGATCTCATTAATCAATAAAGTGAAGTGAAGAGCGATAAAGGGGGGCACGATAACCTAACATGGCATGTGAAGAGGTAAGGTAATATGAATTGGAATACATGTATGAGGACACGTAGGACCCAACATACACGCAAGTAGGCATGTTTCATTCCATGTTAGCTATGATGCCACATCAATAAGATAAAAACATTATTTAAAAAAATTCTGAAGACAAAATCTTATTTTGGCCATAATAGGAGAAAGGAAGCTCAAAGCCTGTTGAAATTTCAGGGGTATGTTTTTAGTGAGAAGGAACAAAAAATTGTGAGCGGTCACTTGCTTATTTGTCTCTAGAATTCCATAAAATAGAATTGAGTGGTTTTTAATGAACAAGGTGGTACTCACAAATAGAAGCCATGTTGATGTTAAAATTTGTCTAGTGAGTAACAAGAGTAGACATAAACAAATCCAGTGAATCATTTGACCAAATTCTAAAGGGGTTGGAATGGAGATGCAGAAACATGCCAAAATCCTTTATTCCAAGAGTATTTTTGGGGATTTTTGGGATATTTGATGGATAAAAAGGAACCTAATATCACCAAACTAGAAAAATTATACTAGTCAACATTATGTTTCCTCAATATTTCAGATGACTTTGTTGTATTGAAGACTTTCTAGTTTTTCTCCATTTGAGAGAGCCATTTTAGATAAAAAAATTCCAAGTCTTGAGAAAGTGCAAAAAGGGCAATGTTGAAAATTATCGATTGATGTAGAAATTGACAAGAACATCAATTTACCAATATAAAAGTTTCTATGTAGTCATACTCATGATTATTATCTACACCTGCTACAAAGTTTGTCTTAGTTATTGATATATTTTCTACTAAATATGACAGAATTTGGTCGCCATGATTGATTGTACTAGTCACAAAAGTGCACAAATTCAATAAAAATGACAAATTTAGAGAGCCATAACATTCAACCCAGACCTTAGAACTGAGCATTGTTACATCTGTTGGAAAAATAATTCATAGGAGAACATGTTATAAGGTTTAAATTTTAAAAATATGCAATTGGTTGTTTTATAAAGTTGTAGGAACAATACTACTAAGCTTGAATGAGCATTGCAACGATCAAATGTGGAAGACTTTCAAAGTAGTTATGTTTTTGGAAAAAGGGGTCCAAATACTAAAGGTACATGCCATATGTAAATATTAAGCAAGGAAGGTTGTTTATACTTCACAACAGTGCATGTGTAGTGGTGATGAGGAACATTTGGAGGTGTAAGAGTAGGATGAAAAAAAGGGCTAAGATCTTAATAACAAGGTAGTTATGTTAAGGAGTAGGAACACTCAAGGAGAGAGTGTTATGTCAAGGTCCATTAACAAAATGATCAAATTCCATGAATCGAGATTGATAAGGTATGTTGTAGATTTAATTCCATGTTCAATTAGGAAGAATAAAGAAACCAATAAGATGGTGTCTTGAAAGATAAAGAAGTAAGGAATGAAAAATATTGATTGTAATTAATTAAAAAAAAAAACGATTACAAAGAAAGATCCAGAGAAGGATCTGGTCATTGTAGTTGAATACTATGAAGTAAAGAAATGGTGATAGATATAAGTAGCCATAGGAGCTCTTGGTTATTGGATCTGAATATTCTATGCCACAAGAGAATATTTGGCCAGGGTATGGAAGCCTCCTACATGTACATAGAGAGAAGGGTTATGAGAGCCATAACCATTACAACTAGTTATTGTATACAACCAAGCAACACTAAAAATAATAAGAGGCATGGAACAAGATAAGAGGTAAATAATGACAACAATATGCATAAAATGACAAGGTATGTTTATTAACCCATAAATATAAAAAAAAGGGAAATTAAGTAATATTTCATGAAAGGCATGGTTGAAAATAAGAAGGTGATGGAGGTTGGTATAGCATAGGAAATCTTCTAATGAAAAAACAAATGGAATCATTGAGCTTCAGATAGGAGAAAGAGGTCAAACCATTTGCTTCGGCCATGTGCCCTCCTCCGGTGCAAAACCGTGTGCCCTCCTCTACAAATCGTGTGCCCTAGCTCAAATCCGTCCTCCAAATCCGTCCCTTAAATCCAAACCTACAAATCGTGTGCCCTAGCTGAAATGGCTCAAATCTGTCCTCCAAATCCGTGGTGGTGGGTGTGTGGACTGTGGAGCAATACTGTGGACTCCAAATCCACACCTGCGCATGAGTGGTGGTTGTGAGTGTGTGGACTGTGGAGCAACATGGTGGTGGACTGTGCGTGGAGCAAGCTGCATGGGAGAGGAATATTGTCTTTGCGTTTCGAAATGAATTTGTTATGTTTTTAATTTTCGTTTTTTTTTATATAACATAACCACGACTAATTTTTGGAAAAACAATTGGTTATAAATATGTATTTTTCTGAATTTAATAAATAATTGGTTATAAATATGTATTTAAGAGTAGAGTAATATGTATTTAGAAGTAGGGTAAGTAGTAAAATTATAACTTTCAGCACAATTGTTGTGAAATTTCTGATTCTTTAAATTGAATTTGGAATTTGTTAATTTATTAATTTAGTATCATTTAAATTTAATTGATTATATTATTTCATTTGTTATATTATTTTAATATTAATCATTTTAATATTAATCTTAACATTAATGCTAATATTAACAATAAGTTTAATATTAACAATAATGTTAGTATTAATGTTAAGATTAATCTTAATTGTAATATTAATATTTATGTTAATGTTAATGTCAATATCAATATTAGTATTAACACGTTAAGGGTAATTGTTAATGTTAACATTAACATTAATATTAATGTTCAGGTTTATATTAATATTTACATTAATTTTAGTATTATTTTTTCCTTTAATATTAATGTTAATGTATATGTTAATATTATCTTTAATGTTAATCTTAATATTAATCTTAGTAATGTTAAATGTTAATCTATAATAGGTCTCTTTCCTATGTTAATGTTGATCTTATGTATGTCTCTTTTCTTTTATTATTTTCTCTCCATGACAAGTCTCTTTTCTCTCATTAAAGGAGATGGTCTTCTCAATAAAAGAGGATTTTTTCTATTATGAGTCTATTCAATGACACTTTAAAATTGTGTTTTTTAAAATGTTTTATTAGTTATTATTATGGAAGGTCATTATCAATATTTTATTCAATAATTTACTTTTCATGTGTCTATTCATGTTGTGTTGATTTTACATACTACATCTAATTAATTAATGTTGTATTTTTCTTAACCAGGGTTATAAACTATATGATCCATATGTGGTATTAAGAATGCAACACAACTAGAAATAATATATAAAAAGAAAATGAAAATGTAGAAGGATGGAACCCCAATAAAATGATCTTTCTGAGACCACAAGGTAAAATATATATATATATATTCCCCCATCCTTTCATTCTAAAAATCACGTACGGATAACATAATATCTCAAATATCTCTCGACGACTCATTGTGATGAATATTTCCCAACATCGCAATATGTCTACTATCTCCCAAAGTTGCATTATGACAAACATTTCTAAAGATATCAATGTCACACACATTTCCCATTATGACTAAACATAGAAATTCCCTTACACAAACCTAGAAATGTGACACGGATGACCAAACCTCAGTATGTGATGAACTTTTTCCTTTGTGACCTTTTGACGGAAATTTCCAAACGTCGCAATGTGACAAACTTTCCCCTATCCTAACAATTCCCCAATCACTTATTGAAGTCACAATGTGTCGAATGTTTCCCATCATATCATTGTGTTGAATATTTTTGGCAAAAAAGATGGTTAGAAATATGTATTTTTCTGACTTTCTTAAATAATTGGTTATAAATATATACTTAAGAGTAGAGTAATATGTATTTAGAAGTAGGGTAAGTAGTAAAATTATAACTTTTAGCACAATTGTTGTGAAATTTCTGATTGTTTAAATTGAATTTGGAATTTGTTAATTTATTAATTTAGTATCATTTAAATTTAATTGATTATATTATTTAATTTGTTTTATTATTTTAATATTAATCAGTTTAATATTAATCTTAACATTAATGCTAATATTAACAATAACTTTAATATTAACAATAATGTTAGTATTAATGTTAAGATTAATCTTAATTGTAATATTAATATTTATGTTAATCTTAATGTTAATATCAATATTAATATTAACACGTTAAGGGTAATGTTAATGTTAACATTAACATTAATATTAATGTTAAGGTTTATATTAATATTTACATTAATTTTAGTATTATTTTTTCCGTTAATATTAATGTTAATGTATATGTTAATATTATCTTTAATGTTAATCTTAATATTAATCTTAGTAATGTTAAATGTTAATCTATATTAGGACTCTTTCCTATGTTAATGTTGATCTTATGTATGTCTCTTTCCTTTTATTTTCTCTTCACGACAAGTCTCTTTTCTCTCATTAAAGGAGATGGTCTTCTCAATAAAAGAGGATTTTGTCTATTATGAGTCTATTCAATGATACTTTAAAATTGTGTTTTTTAAAATGTTTTATTAGTTATTATTATGGAAGGTCATTATCAATATTTTATTCAATAATTTACTTTTCATATGTGTATTCATGTTGTGTTGATTATACATACTACATCTAATTAATTATTGTTGTATTTTTCTTAGCTAGGGTTATAAACTATATGATCAATATGTGGTATTAAGAATGCAACACAACTAGAAATAATATATAAAAAAAAAATGAAAATGTATAGGGATGGAACCCCAATAAAATGATCTTTCTGAGACCGCAAGGTACAATATATATATTCCTCCATCCTTGTATTTTAAAAATTACTTGCGGATAACATAATATCTCAAACATCTCCCGACGACTCATTGTGATGAACATTTCCCAACATCGCAATATGTCTACTATCTCCCAAAGTTGCATTATGACAAACATTTCTAAACATCTCAATGTCACACACATTTCCCATTCTGAATAAACATAGAAATTCCATTACACAAACCTAGCAATGTGACATGGATGACCAAACCTCAGTATGTGATGAACTTTGTCCTTTGTCACCTTGTGATGGAAATTTCCCAATGTCGCAATGTGACAAAATTTCCCCTGTCCTAACATTTCCCCAATCAGTTATTGAAGTCACAATGTGTCGAATGTTTTCGATCATAGCATTGTGTTGAATATTTTTGGCAAAAAAGATGGTTATAAATATGTATTTTTCCGAATTTCTTAAATAATTGGTTATAAATATGTATTTAAGAGTAGAGTAATATGTATTTAGAAGTAGTAAGTAGTAAAATTATAACTTTTAGCACAATTGTTGTGAAATTTCTGATTGTTTAAATTGAATTTGGAATTTGTTAATTTATTAATTTAGTATCATTTAAATTTAATTGATTATATTATTTAATTTGTTATATTATTTTAATATTAGTCACGTTAATATTAATCTTAACTTTAATGCTAATATTAACAATAACTTTAATATTAACAATAATGTTAATATTAATGTTAAGATTAATCTTAATTGTAATATTAATATTTATGTTAATGTTAATGTTAATATCAATATTAATATTAACATGTTAAGGGTAATGTTAATGTTAACATTAACATTAATATTAATGTTAAGGTTTATATTAATATTTACATTAATTTTAATATTATTTTTCCCTTTAATATTAATGTTAATCTTAATATTAATCTTAGTAATGTTAAATGTTAATCTATAATAGGTCTCTTTCCTATGTTAATGTTGATCCTATGTATGTCTCTTTCCTTTTATTTTCTCTTCATGACATGTCTCCTTTCTCTCATGAAAGGAGATGGTCTTCTCAATAAAAGAGGATTTTGTCTATTATGAGTCTATTCAATGACACTTTAAAATTGTGTTTTTAAAATGTTTTATTAGTTATTATTATGGAAGGTCATTATCAATATTTTATTCAATAATTTACTTTTCATGTGTCTATTTATGTTGTGTTGATTATACATACTACGTCTAATTAATTAATGTTGTATTTTTCTTAACCACGATTATAAACTATATGATCCATATGTGGTATTAAGAATGCAACACAACTAGAACTAATATATAAAAAGAAAATGAAAATGTATAACGATGGAACCCCAATAAAATGATCTTTCTGAGACCACAAGGTACAATATATATATTCCTCCATCCTTGCATTTTAAAAATCACTTACGGATAGCATAATATCTCAAACATCTCCCGACGACTCATTGTAATGAACATTTCCCAACATCGCAATATTTCTACTATCTCCCAAAGTTGAATTATGACAAACATTTCTAAACATATCAATGTCACACACATTTCCCATTATGACTAAACATAGAAATTCCCTTACACAAACCTAACAATGTGACACGGATGACCAAACCTTAGTATGTGATGAACTTTGTCCTTTGTCACCTTGTGATGGAAATTTCCCAACGTCCCAATGTGACAAACTTTCCCCTGTCCTAACATTTCCCCAATCAGTTATTTAAGTCACAATGTGTCGAATGTTTCCGATCATATCATTGTGTTGAATATTTTTTGGCAAAAAAGATGTTTATAAATATGTATTTTTCCGAATTTCTTAAATAATTGGTTATAAATATGTATTTAAGAGTAGAGTAATATGTATTTAGAAGTAGGGTAAGTAGTAAAATTATAACTTTTAGCACAATTGTTGTGAAATTTCGCATTGTTAAAATTGAATTTCGAATTTGTTAATTAATTAATTTAGTATCATTTAAATTTAATTGATTATATTATTTAATTTGTTATATTATTTTAATATTAATCATGTTAATATTAATATTATCATTAATGCTAATATTAACAATAACTTTATTATTAACAATAATGTTAATATTAATGTTAAGATTAATCTTAATTGTAATATTAATATTTATGTTAATGTTAATGTTAATATCAAGATTAATATTAATATGTTAAGGGTAATGTTAATGTTAACATTAACATTAATATTAATGTCAAGGTTTATATTAATATTTACATTAAGTTTAATATTATTTTTCCCTTTAATATTAATGTTAATGTATATGTTAATGTATATGTTAATATTATCTTTAATGTTAATCTTAATATTAATCTTAGAAATGTTAAATGTTAATCTATAATAGGTCTCTTTCCTATGTTAATGTTGATCTTATGTATGTCTCTTTCCTTTTATTTTCTCTTCATGACAAGTCTCTTTTCTCTCATTAAAGGATATGGTCTTCTCAATAAAAGAGGATTTTGTCTATTATGAGTCTATTCAATGACACTTTAAAATTGTGTTTTTTAAAATGTTTTATTAGTTATTATTAAGGAAGGTCATTATAAATATTTTATTCAATAATTTACTTTTCATGTGTGTATTCATGTTGTGTTGATTATACATACTACATCTAATTAATTAATGTTGTATTTTTCTTAACCAGGATTATAAACTATATGATCCATATGTGGTATTAAGAATGCAACACAACTAGAACTAATATATATAAAAAAAATGAAAATGTATAGGGATGGAACCCCAATAAAACGATCTTTCCAAGACCACAAGGTACAATATATATATTCCTCCATCCTTGCATTTTAAAAATCACTTATGGATAACATAATATCTCAAACATCTCCCGACGACTCATTGTGATGAACATTTCCCAACATTGCAATATGTCTACTATCTCCCAAAGTTGCATTATGACAAACATTTCTAAACATCTCAATGTCACACACATTTCCCATTATGACTAAACATAGAAATTCCTTTACACAAACCTAGCAATGTGACACGGATCACCAAACCTTAGTATGTGATGAACTTTGTCCTGTGTCACCTTGTGATGGAAATTTCCCAACGTCGCAATGTGACAAACTTTTCCCTGTCCTAACATTTTCCCAATCAGTTATTCAAGTCACAATGTGTCCAATGTTTCCCATCATAGCATTGTGTTGAATATTTTTGGCAAAAAAGATGGTTATAAATATTTATTTTTCTGAATTTCTTAAATAATTGGTTATAAATATGTATTTAAGAGTATAGTATGTATTTAGAAGAAGGGTAAGTAGTAAAATTATAACTTTTAGCACAATTGTTGTGAAATTTCTGATTGTTTAAATTGAATTTGGAATTTGTTAATTTATTAATTTAGTATCATTTAAATTTAATTGATTATATTATTTAATTTGTTATATTATTTTATTATTAATCATGTTAATATTAATATTATCATTAATGCTAATATTAACAATAACTTTAGTATTAACAATAATGTGAATATTAATGTTAATATTAATCTTAATTGTAATATTAATATTTATGTGAATGTTAATGTTAGTATCAATATTAATATTAACACGTTAAGGGTAATGTTAATGTTAACATTAACATTAATATTAATGTTAAGGTTTATATTAATATTTACATTAATTTTAATATTATTTTTTCCTTTAATATTAATGTTAATGTATATATTAATATTATCTTTAATGCTAATCTTAATATTAATCTTAGTAATGTTAAATGTTAATCTATAATAGGTCTCTTTCCTATGTTAATGTTGATCTTATGTATGTCTCTTTCCTTTTATTTTCTCTTCATGACAAGTCTCTTTTCTCTCATTAAAGGAGATGGTCTTCTCAATAAAAAAGGATTTTGTCTATTATGAGTCTATTCAATGATACTTTAAAATTGTGTTTTTTAAAATGTTTTATTAGTTATTATTATGGAAGGTCATTATCAATATTTTATTCAATAATTTACTTTTCATGTGTCTATTCATGTTGTGTTGATTTTACATACTACATCTAATTAATTAATGTTGTATTTTTCTTAACCAGGGTTATAAACTATATGATCCATATGTGGTATTAAGAATGCAACACAACTAGAATGTATGTCTTTTTCCTTTTATTTTCTCTTCATTACAAGTTTCTTTTCTCTCATTAAAGGAGATGGTCTTCTCAATAAAAGAGGATTTTGTCTATTATGAGTCTATTCAATGACACTTTAAAATTGTGTTTTTTAAATGTTTTATTAGTTATTATTATGGAAGGTCATTATCAATATTTTATTCAATAATTTACTTTTCATGTGTGTATTCATGTTGTGTTGATTATACATACTACATCTAATTAATTAATGTTGTATTTTTCTTAACCAGGGTTATAAACTATATGATCCATATGTGGTATTAAGAATGAAATACAACTAGAACTAATATATAAAAAGAAAATGAAAATGTATAGTGTTGGAACCCCAATAAAATGATCTTTCCGAGACCACAAGGTACAATATATATATTCCCCCATCCTTGCATTTTAAAAATCACTTACGGATAATGTAATATCTCAAACATCTCCCGACGACTCATTGTGATGAACATTTCCCAACATCGGAATATGTCTACTATCTCCCAAAGTTGCATTATGACAAACATTTCTAAACATCTCAATGTCACACACATTTCCCATTATGACTAAACATAGAAATTCCCTTACACAAACCTATAAATTTGACACGGATGACCAAACCTTAGTATGTGATGAACTTTGTCATTTGTCACCTTTTGATGGAAATTTCCCAACTTCTCAATGTGACAAACTTTCCCCTATCCTAACATTTCCCCAATCAGTTATTGAAGTCACAATGTGTCGAATGTTTCCGATCATAACATTGTGTTGAATATTTTTGACAAAAAAGATGGTTATAAATATGTATTTTTCTGAATTTCTTAAATAATTGGTTATAAATATGTATTTAAGAGTAGAGTAATATGTATTTAGAAGTAGGGTAAGTAGTAAAATTATAACTTTTAGCACAATTGTTGTGAAATTTCTGATTGTTTAAATTGAATTTGGAATTTGTTAATTTATTAATTTAGTATCATTTAAATTTAATTGATTATATTATTTCATTTGTTATATTATTTTAATATTAATCATGTTAAAATTAATCTTAACATTAATGCTAATATGAACAATAAGTTTAATATTAACAATAATGTTAGTATCAATGTTAAGATTAATCTTATTTGTAATATTAATATTTATGTTAATGTTAATGTTAATATCAATATTAATATTAACATGTTAAGGGTAATGTTAATGTTAGCATTAACATTAATATTAATGTTAAGGTTTATATTAATATTTACATTAATTTTAATATTATTTTTCCTTTAATATTAATGTTAATGTATATGTTAATATTATCTTTAATGTTAATCTAAATATTAATCTTGGTAATGTTAAATGTTATTCTATAATAGGTCTCTTTCCTATGTTAATGTTGATCTAATGTATGTCTCTTTCCTTTTATATTCTCTTCATGACAAGTCTCTTTTCTCTCATTAAAGGAGATGGTTTTCTCAATAAAAGAGGATTTTGTCTATTATGAGTCTATTTAATGACACTTTAAAATTGTGCTTTTTAAAATGTTTTATTAGTTATTATTATGGAAGGTCATTATCAATATTTTATTCAATAATTTACTTTTCATGTGTGTATTCATGTTGTGTTGATTATACATACTACATCTAATTAATTAATGTGTATTTTTCTTAACGAGGGTTATAAACTATATGATCCATATGTGTTGTTAAGAATGCAACACAACTAGAAATAATATATAAAAAGAAAATGAAAAATGTATACGGATGTAACCCCGATAAAATGATCTTTTCGAGACCACAAGGTACAATATATATATTCCCCCATCGCTGCATTCTAAAAATCGTTTATGGATAACATAATATCTCAAACATCTCCTAACGACTCATTGCGATGAACATTTCCCAACATCGCAATATGTCTACTATCTCCCAAAGTTGCATTATGACAAACATTTCTAAACATCTCAATGTCACACACGTTTCCCATTATAACTAAACATAGAAATTCCCTTACACAAACCTAGAAATGTGACACAGATGACCAAACCTGAGTATGTGATGAACTTTGTCCTTTGTCACCTTGTGACAGAAATTTCCCAACGTCTCAATGAGACAAACTTTCCCCTATCCTAACATTTCCCCAATCACTTATTGAAGTCATAATGTGTCGAATGTTTCTCATCATAGCATTGTGTTGAATATTTTTGGCAAAAAAAATCGTTATAAATATGTATTTTTCTGAATTTCTTAAATAATTGGTTATAAATATGTATTTAGGAGTAGAGTAATATTTATTTAGAAGTAGGGTAAGTAGTAAGATTATAACTTTTAGCACAATTGTTATGAAATTTCTGATTGTTTAAATTGAATTTGGAATTTGCTAATTTATTAATTTAGTATCATTTAAATTTAATTGATTATATTATTTTAATATTAATCATGTTAATATTAATCTTAACATTAATGCTAATATTAACAATATCTTTAATATTAACAATATTGTTAGTAATAATGTTAAGAACAATCTTAATTGTAATATTAATATTTATGTTAATGTTAATATCAATATTAATATTAACACATTAAGGGTAATGTTAATGTTAATGTTAACATTAACATTAATATTAATGTTAAAGTTTATATTAATATTTACATTAATTTTAATATTTTTTTCCCTTTAATATTAATGTTAATGTATATGTTAATATTATCTTTAATGTTAATCTTAATATTAATCTTAGTAATGTTAAATGTTAATCTATAATAGGGCTCTTTTCTATGTTAATGTTGATCTTATGTATGTCTCTTTTCTTTTATTTTCTCTTCATGACAAGTCTCTTTTCTCTCATTAAAGGATATGGTCTTCTCAATAAAAGAGGATTTTGTCTATTATGAGTCTATTCAATGACACTTTAAAATTGTGTTTTTTAAAATGTTTTATTAGTTATTATTATGGAAGGTCATCATCAATATTTTATTCAATAATTTACTTTTCATGTGTGTATTCATGTTGTGTTGATTATACATACTACATCTAATTAATTAATGTTGTATTTTTCTTAACCAGGGTTATAAACTATATGATCCATATGTGGTATTAAGAATGCAACACAACTAGAACTAATATATAAAAAGAAAATGAAAATGTATAGGGATGGAACCCCAATAAAATGATCTTTCCGATACCACATGGTACAATATATATATTCCTCCATCCTTGCATTTTAAAAATCACTTACGGATAACATAATATCTCAAACATCTCCCGACGACTCATTGTGATGAACATTTCCCAACATCGCAATATGTCTACTATCTCCCAAAGTTGCATTATGACAAACATTTCTAAACATCTCAATGTCACACACATTTCCCATTATGAATAAACATAGAAATTCCCTTACACAAACCTAGCAATGTAACACGGATGACCAAACCTCAGTATGTGATGAACTTTGTCCTTTGTCACCTTGTGATGGAAATTTCCCAACGTCGCAATGTGACAAACTTTCCCCTGTCCTAACATTTCCCCAATCAGTTATTGAAGTCACAATGTGTCGAATGTTTCCCATCATAGCATTGTGTTAAATATTTTTGGCAAAAAAGATGGTTATAAATATGTATTTTTCCGAGTTTCTTAACTAATTGGTTATAAATATGTATTTAAGAGTAGAGTAATATGTATTTAGAAGTAGGGTAAGTAGTAAAATTATAAACTTTAGCACAATTGTTGTGAAATTTCTGATTGTTTAAATTGAATTTGGAATTTGTTAATTTATTAATTTACTATCATTTAATTTTAATTGATTATATTATTTAATTTGTTATATTATTTTAATATTAATCATGTTAATATTAATCTTAACATTAATGCTAATATTAACAATAACTTTAATATTAACAATAATGTTAATATTAATGTTAAGATTAATCTTAATTGTAATATTAATATTTATGTTAATGTTAATGTTAATATCAATATTAATATTAACACGTTAAGGGCAATGTTAATGTTAACATTAACATTAATATTAATGTTAAGGTTTATATTAATATTTACATTAATTTTAATATTATTTTTTCCTTTAATATTAATGTTAATGTATATGTTAATATTATTTTTAATGTTAATCTTAATATTAATCTTAGTAATGTTAAATGTTAATCTATAATAGGTCTCTTTCCTATGTTAATGTTGATCTTATGTATGTTTCTTTCCTTTTATTTTCTCTTCATGACAAGTCTCTTTTCTCTCATTAAAGGAGATGGTCTTCTCAATAAAAGAGGATTTTGTCTATTATGAGTCTATTCAACGACACTTTAAAAATGTGTTTTTTAAATTTTTTTATTAGTTATTATTATGGAAGGTCATTATCAATATTTTATTCAATAATTTACTTTTCATGTGTGTATTCATGTTGTGTTGATTATATATACTACATCTAATTAATTAATGTTGTATCTTTCTTAACCACTGTTATAAACTATATGATCCATATGTGGTATTAAGAATGCAACACAACTAGAACTAATATATAGAAAGAAAATGAAAATGTATAGGGATGTAACCCCAATAAAATGATATTTCTGAGACAACAAGGTACAATATATATACTACCCCATCCTTGCATTCTAAAAATCACTTACTGATAACATAATATCACAAATATCTCCCGACGACTCATTGTGATGAACATTTCCCAACATCGCAATATGTCTACTATCTCACAAAGTTGCATTATGACAAACATTTCTAAACATCTGAATGTTACACACATTTCCCATTATGACTCAATCATAGAAATTCCCTTACAAAAACCTAGAAATGTGACACAGATGACCAAACCTCAGTATGTGATGAACTTTGTCCTTTGTCACCTTGTGATGGACATTTCCCAACGTCACAATGTGTCAAACTTTCCCCTATCCTAACATTTCCCCAATGAGTTATTGAAGTCACAATGTGTCGAATGTTTCCGATCATAGCATTGTGTTGAATATTTTTGGCAAAAAAGATGGTTAGAAATATGTATTTTTCTGACTTTCTTAAATAATTGGTTATAAATATGTATTTAAGAGTAGAGTAATATGTATTTCGAAGTAGGGTAAGTAGTAAAATTATAACTTTTAGCACAATTGTTTTGAAATTTTTGATTGTTTAAATTGAATTTGGAATTTGTTAATTTATTAATTTAGTATCATTTAAATTTAATTGATTATATTATTTAATTTGTTATATTATTTTAATATTAATCATGTTAATATTAATCTTAACATTAATGCTAATATTAACAATAACTTTAATATTAACAATAATGTTAGTATGTTAGTATTAATGTTAAGATTAATCTTAATTGTAATATTAATATTTATGTTAATGTTAATGTTAATATCAATATTAATATTAACATGTTAAGGGTAATGTTAATGCTAACATTAACATTAATATTAATGTTAAGGTTTATATTAATATTTACATTAATTTTAATATTATTTTTTCCTTTAATATTAATGTTAATGTATATGTTAATATTATCTTTAATGTTAATCTTAATATTAATCTTAGTAATGTTAAATGTTAATCTATAATAGGTCTCTTTCCTATGTTAATGTTGATCTTATGTATGTCTCTTTCCTTTTATTTTCTCTTCATGACAAGTCTCTTTTCTCTCATTAAAGCAGATGGTCTTCTCAATAAAAGAGGATTTTGTCTATTATGAGTCTATTCAATGACACTTTAAAATTGTGTTTTTTAAAATGTTTTATTAGTTATTATTATGGAAGGTCATTATCAATATTTTATTCATTAATTTACTTTTCATGTGTGTATTCATGTTTTGTTGATTATACATACTACATCTAATTAATTAATGTTGTATTTTTCTTAACCGGGATTATAAACTATATGATCCATATGTGGTATTAAGAATGCAACCCAACTAGAACTAATATATAAAAAGAAAATGAAAATGTATAGGGATGGAACCCCAATAAAATGATCTTTCCGAGAACATAAGGTACAATATATATATTCCTCCATCCTTGCATTTTAAAAATCACTTACAGATAACATAATATCTCAAACATCTCCCAACGACTCATTGTGATGAACATTTCCGAACATCGCAATATGTCTACTATCTCCCAAAGTTGCATTATGACAAACATTCTAAACATCTCAATGTCACACACATTTCCCATTATGACAAAACATAGAAATTCCCTTACACAAACCTAGCAATGTGACACGGATGACCAGACCTCAGTATGTGATGAACTTTGTCCTTTGTCACCTTGTGATGGAAATTTCCCAACGTCGCAATGTGACAAACTTTCCCCTGTCCTAACATTTCCCCAATCAGTTATTGAAGTCACAATGTGTCGAATGTTTCCCATCATAGCATTGTGTTGAATATTTTTGGCAAAAAAGATGGTTATAAATATGTATTTTTCTGAATTTCTTAAATAATTGGTTATAAATATGTATTTAAGAGTAGAGTAATATGTATTTAGAAGTAGGGTAAGTAGTAAAATTATAGCTTTTAGCACAATTGTTGTGAAATTTCTGATTGTTTAAATTGAATTTGGAATTTGTTAATTTATTAATTTACTATCATTTAAATTTAATTGATTATATTATTTAATTTGTTATATTATTTTAATATTAATCATGTTAATATTAATCTTAACATTAATGCTAATATTAACAATAACTTTAATATTAACAATAATGTTAATATTAATGTTAAGATTAATCTTAATTGTAATATTAATATTTATGTTAATGTTAATGTTAA
>JASDQU010108018.1:34557-48619 GCA_032191745.1 Picea mariana
CTAGATATCTCTTTGGGTCCCCTCAAAATAAATTTCAGGAGAACATGGTTTTAGCCCCCCTTTGTTCCTCCCCCCTTGTGCATTTTTAATCAAGAAGAACACGCATCATATAGTGAAGAGGTTGAAGTTGAAGAAAGAGAAGAAGAAGAAATAAGTGATGACACAAGTGAAAGAGAAGGCGAAGTCAGTAATATTTTACCCCAAGCAATAGTGGTGTGGAAGGATCCATACAATTGCAGTCATAAGACTTGAACTAAATCTAGTTCTAGGATGGCCAAACAAGATAGTGCGTTGAGATTTCCCATGTTCCAAGGAACATATAAGGACAGTTTCGAGAAACACTCATTCACCTGCGAATCAATTTGGTTTATACATAGAGGTACAAATATGGTGGCTAAGATCGCGCAACTGGAGAATATGTTCAAGGATCAAACTCTCGCATGTTACATGAAATATAAGGCTACTATGCAAGCAGGACATGCAAGGTCCTTAGCTGAGATAAAATAGGATCTTCTTCAAGAATTTGAGAAGTCGAAGTAAGAGTCCCAATGCATTACAAAAATAAAGGAAATCAAGAAGAAAGAAGGAGAGACCATCTGGGAACATGACCAATGGTTCAAAATCTTGTTGGATAGGCTAACATTACAAATCCAGGTTATCCAACATAGAGAATTGTTCATTGCAGGGTTTCTCCCCCATATATAAGTCCCACTCACCCAACAAAAGGTGAAAACTCAGGCTGAGACAGTCGAGATCACGACATGCTTGGAAGCCACACCTGGAGGTGTAGAAACATCATTCGAGTTGGGGTAGGTTCAGTCACAACTTTCCAACCTCACAATACATCCACAAAATGTGTCCAAGGCTAAATTTGTGTGCGAACATGTGTTTTGCACTACACGCCACTCAAAAGTGCATCAACGAGACGAGTGCTTGGTCCTTCCAAATTATGTGGCGACAAGCACATCGAGTCCATTTCCATCTGGACAATTAGAATGGTGTGAAGGATGCTGACAGTGGGGCCATGTGGCACCCCGCTTCTCAACATTACAGAAGTATCAAGCAACGAATCATACCCCATTCTGTGAATTCTGTAAGTGTTTCAGCCACGATATAAATAGTTATCGCTCTCTCCAATTGATGGAAGATAATACCTAGGATGTATTTCGGGTACAAGAGGAATGAAAGGGTGGTGAGCGTGGTGGCGTTGATAGAGGCATATATCAAGTTGAACCTTGATCTGAGTATGGACATAGTCACAGACTAGGATATGATGGAGGAGGTGACATACCCCCCGCATGTTTCAATTGTGGTGAGATTGGTCATGTCTCACAATTTTTCACTAAGCCACGTTTCCTTTACGCATACTGTTGCAGTCCTAAACATGTAACTAAGGATTTTATAGACCTATTGAAAAAGTGGGAGGAAATGAATGGTATCTGTAACATGGTACATGCCGAGCCGCATAAAAACAAGAAGAACAATGGGGGAGTAAACGTCTCGGTAGTAACCCATGAAGGTGTTAATACAAGGGCAGGCTTAGAACATGGTAAAGGTTCAGATCAACAAGAAAAGGGCCATATCAGGAAGGCCCACCATCCCCCTCCTAAGTTTGATGTGACTCAGTAGAAGTGGTTTCTTCATGATTCATAGATATCCTTGGAGGAAGAATGAGTTTGTGAGGAGCTGTAACACGCGACTCAAAGGTCTATTGAAGAGGAATGGGTTCGAGAGGAAGTTCAAAGGGTGATGTAAAGGGTGCTAGAAGAAGTAAATATCCACGAAGAAGTGCAACAGGCCACACAAAGGTAACTAGAGGAAGAATGTACATGTAAAGAACTATAGTATGTGACACAAAGATATTTGGAGGAAGCTCATGTGCACGAAGAAATCTAGCACACAACCCAAATATCGATAGAAGAAGCACACATGAAAACTATTCCACGATGTAATGAACATGAAGCATACGAAAAAAGCCAAGAAGATTTGTAACACAAAACACATGAAAAAACCTTGCGTGACCTCAGCCGCATGGCAAAAGAAAAATTTCGGGTCAATACATTTTTGCATTGTTGTTTGCGTTTTCTCAAAGATACAAAATTTGTGAGTAAGATGAATCAGATGCTAACTAATTTCATGAAAGAACAAGGAGTGGAGACCACCATTGTAGTTCCACTTCTAGAAAGGGATGGTTTCCAGTTCAGTAAGAAAAAGAGCACTAGTCGAGAGTTTAAGATGACACGAGAGATCGCTGGGTATGACATGGATGGAGTCATGTTGGATCTAGGATCTGATGTGAACATTTTACCCAAGAAATCTTGGGAAGTGATGGGGAAACTGAAGTTGGTATGGTCACCCATTCAACTTCGATTAGCCAAGTAGTACAATATCTACCCCATCAATTGGATGGAACAGGTAGAGGTGAATATATATGAAGTAAAAAAAAAGGTCAACTTCAAATTCATCGAAATCATGAATGATTCGGATCCCTACCTTGCATTGCTAGGAATCGACTGGGCTTTTGATAATAATGTGGTGTTGAATTTGAATATAAAGAAAATGACATTTGAAAATGACACCCTACGTGTGGTCTCACCATTAGATCCATATGAAGGAGACCACTACAATGATCCTATCAACGAGGATGTACAAAGCTACTCAATAGAAAATATTTACAAGATCACAGGGCCCAGGTTGGACTACATCACTCCCACCGTAGATAGGGAATTTAGTTAGAGAAGTGTTGAATATTATGACATGGATTCTCAATATTCCCTATAAATATGGAATAATATGTTGCATGAGGTATCAACAAGTTGGTGCACACAAATCACAAATGCAGTATGATGGATAGGGTCATAAATTTTATATGCTCCCTGGTTTGATGGTATTGGGCCAATGGAGACATAACTGGTCTAAATGGAGAAGAAATTCCCTATGGAGGAGAGACTCCAAGACATGGATTTTGTGGTTTGTGGGACCCCGACATGATGGTGGGTGACTCATCACCTGAATATCTGAAACTGGGAGCAAGAATCCAGGTTCATACAAGTTCACTTCCATCCCATTACCAAATTTGAATTGGCCAACCGATATAATGGAATTCATGATCCTTAGGAACACATCTTCTTTTGTGAATGATGTTGGACTACTAAGAACATCCCTCAATCCCAATGGCTCCATTAGTTTTTCCATACCATGGATATGGTCCCTCGTAGCTGGGACATCCAAGAAGAACTCCGGTCAAAAACAAGTGAGTGGACCCATATGACTTCCTAGTTCCTTTCAACATTCCGGTTCACTTCGCACACTCCAGTTGTCAGTGAAGATCTTGGTCAGGTTAATGAATTTATTTTTCATCACGAGCCAAAAGCTTCTAGTCCACTGGTGGTCTTCTCAGATCACCAATCGATGGGCAATATGAAAGAAGAATTCCATTGCTAGAAGATCGATACAGACAACATTAACAATGATGACCCCCATGGCATCCACATATGATAGTCTGAAGGATAATGCGCTCTATAGGGAAGGGATTCTTAGAAAACCATGCTTGATTATAATGGTCCTATCAAGACTAAGAGACACAATATTGGGACAGAGGAAGCATAGAAGATGGCCATTATTGGGGATTACTAGGATAAGGAGACTGTCACTCAGGTTGTCGACCTCCTGAAAGAGTATGAAGAATTATTGCCTCAAATTTTTTATGAGATGAAGGGAATCACAGGATCCTTAGAAGCTATGAAGATCCAACTTAAACTCGACACCAAGCCAGTCAAGAGAAGACCCTATTTTCTAAATCCTATATACAAAGAAAATGTGGGAAAGGAGCTAGATCACATGTTGGATGCTGGGATCATTGTCCCTATCAGATAATTTGACTGGATTAGTCCCATGGTCATTCAACCAAAGAAGACCAGAGAAATTCATTTGTGGAGCCTCAACGAAGCCTATGTTGATGACCCTTTCCCAAATCCATTCATAGATGAGGTGTTGGAGAATGTTGTAGGAAGGGAATCCTACTCCTTCATGGATGGTTTCTTCGGATATCATCAAGTTTGGATCGCAGAAGAATATCATGCCAAAACCATTTTTGTAACCAAATGGGGGTCATTTGCATATAAATTTATTCCCTTTAGCTTAATAAATTCCCCTACAGTATTTTCTTGGATAGTAGTAGAAACATTCAATGAGTTTATCCATAAGTTTCTTGAGGTATACTTGGACGTTTGGACTGTGTTTAATTTAGTAAAAATCCATATATAAGCTATCCATCTAATTCTCGGTCGATGCCGCCAACTGCAGATCTCTTTGAATTTGAATAATTTCATATTTTTTTCTCCCTTTGGTATATTGCTCGACAATGTCATGTGTAAAGATGACTTGCTAGTCAACCCGACCAAGATTGCCACCATCCTAGATATGGCAGACCCTACTTTAGTTCAAGGGATGTGAAAAACATTGGGACATACCGAATACGACAGGCAATTCATCCATAATTATTCTCATTTCGCGACCCCATTGGAAAGGTTGTTCCATAAATATATTAAATATGAATGGACATCAAAATGCTAGCAAGATTTCGATACTATGAAGGAAAAACTAGTTAATACACCTATTTTGTTTTTTCTGGATTGGTCCAAGATCTTCCATGTTCATGTCAATGCTTCGTCCATTGCATTTTGTGTCATTATGGCCCAGCTAGGGGAAGGAATTATCCATCATCCAATCTACTTTGGTAGCCGAAAGCTATCTAATGTTGTGTGGAATTATACTACCATCGAGCGTGAAGGCCTGGCTATGGTATAAGCTCTGCAAAAATTCTGCCACTACTTGTTGGGGTCCACCTTCAAATTCTTCAATGATCATTCCGCCCTCAATTATTTAGTTAACAAACTATTGTTGGGTGGCCAGATCTTCCAGTGGTTTCTTTTGTTTAAGGATTTTGAATTCGAGGTTGCGGTAAAACTAGGAAAATACAATGTGGGACCAAATCATCTGTAATGTATTAAGATGGGGGAGGTTGCTAACAGCCTCAGTGAAGAGATTCCCAATCCAAAACTCTTTTGCATCGATGTAGTTCTAGATAAACTAACCGAAATAGTCAAATTCCTTATTTTCGGACAGGCTCCCAGGGAATATACTACCGCACAACATTACCAACTTGTGACCCAGAGTGCTAATTATCAGTTGATTGTCAAGCAGTTGTATAATTTAAGTGTGGATGGAATCCTACGTCATTGTGATTTGGTACATGAATGATATTCCATCGTATATGAGGCACATGAAGGAATTACAGGGAGCCATAATTTCGGCAAAGAAACTACGCACAAGGTTCTATGCACCGAACTCTGGTAGCCCTCTCTCTTCACCAATTCTAAGGACTACTGCGAACACTGTGATGCATGTCAATGGGTGGGAAATCCCTATCGAAGAGATGAGATCCCCCTATTCCTAGTGATTTCACTTGAACCCTTCGACAAATGGGCCATTAACTTTGTTGGGCCTATCAATTCACCCACACGATGCACTGGCATGTGCTACATTATCATTGCCACAAAATATCTGACAAGATGGGATGAAGTCGTGCCAATCAAGGATTATATAGTCAAGATTGCAACATGCTTCATTTTTTACAATATTATCACCCTAGTCAGATATCCATGGATATTGATGAGTGACCACGGCTCACACTTTCTGAATGAGACCATACAAAAACTCACTCAGGAATTCACTATCCATCACCAAAGAGCACTATGTATCATCCTCAAGCTAATGGCACGGTTGAAGATTTCAATAAAGTTTTAGAACATGCCTTTACCAATGTTTATAATGTGCAACATGAAGATTGGGATCAACATATCCAGACAATTTTATGGGATTACCAAACCGCATGCAAAAGGTTGACTAAGCACAAACCTTTGAGATTATTCTATGGGAAGGAAGTGGTCATGCCATTAGAATTTGTGGTTTCGAGCCTCCGATTCACACTCACAACTCATATGATCGATGATTAATCCCTCAAGCATAGGCTGGAAAATATTATGGAACTCAAGGAAGATCGTATAATGATAGGCTTCAACCAAGTAATAGAAAAAGAAAGACAAAAGGCCTGACACAACCACAACATTCGCCAGAAACTATTTCATCCAAGATCTTTAGTTCTCTTATGGGATAATGTATATTCCCACCATCCCGATAAGTTACATATGCGTCAGTTAGGCCCGTTTCACCTAGTCTACATCACTGAAGTAGGTTTTTCCAAGCTAAAAAATCTACAAGGACAACCACTCAAAGGTCTCATTAATGGCAAGAGGTTGAAAGTGTACTACAACTCTCAAGGGTCAATCGCCATTTAGTCTCATTTTCATACTTTACAAAGCACACGAGTAATATTAGTATAGATTGTACAGTGTTTCACATAGTTCTTATTCGACATAATTTTAATTTTATTTTTGACAGCACAAGAATTTCACCTTTGCAGAGGAGATCCTTCTAGTGACAGTTGAAGTCAAATAATCAAGAATGAAAATTGTGGAGGTGTGCTTGTCCAGGTATTGAGGCATGCCTATTTAGTCCAGGTCACGTAGATATTGCTCCACTTTCTTACCACTTCCATTCTTCAAAGGGCCAAAAGTCCTAGATGGGATGTTGACTTATGAACCAAGTAACTATCTAGCATCACATTCTCTTATAATCCCCTACAGTATGGATGATCTAAATTGTTTATCTTCCTGTCTACTACAATCTTCTAATTATTTCTACTTTCCCTTCCCACCTTCTTTGCACCCCCTCAATTTTCTCTCTCCCTCTCACACCTATATATATCCCATGACCTCAAACCCCATCCCTCACCTTTCTCTACCAACTTATCGCTGAGATTCTGCATCTTCCCTCTCATGGCATGCCTTAGCCAATTGTTCATTGATTTTTTATCATCATCTCGGTTGAGCAACCCTAGAGGCTCCTTTCCCATCCACTACATCTTGATTCATCTATCTTGCCCTTCTCAACCCAACCCCATTCCTCGCATGTATCATACTTGCAAACTCTCTCTTTTTGAACACTCTATATATTTCTCTCATAGATGCCCTCCTCGCGCATACACCCATTGATTTCTGCTTCTGCACCATGATTCATCCCCTTTGTTGTTCATAAAATATCATTCTCATTGATCCAAAAATCCTTAGATGTCAATTAGTTCTTAAGCAGACATTAAACATATGACTAGATTTGGGAAATGAAGATCGTTATGACTATTTGAAAAATATCATGTGAAAACACTTTATTATCCATAAAATTCATTCAGTGATAAATAAGTGTGGAAATAAGAATTCCAAAATAGTGAGAAATAGACACAAAAATTAACAAGGATCATTAGAAAGTTTGATAATGGAGTTTGCCCATGTTAGTCTACGTCTCTATGTTTGCTTACAAATAATAAGACCGCTCTATTAATGCTCAAATGCTTGATACAATGATGACTTACAAAGGAAAATTTGAAGATACCCTTCAATGCTTCTTCTCAAACTTAGAAATAAATATTACCATTAAATTCATCTTGGAATTCTGAGAAAAATGATTATAAAATTGACTATGTTCTGAAGTGCTTAAAAACCCCCTTTTACATATAATATGAGACTATAACTCTCATACATGACAAACAAAAATAAAATTTTTATACAAAACACTTTAGCATAGAATTTACATCACCATCATATTCCTCTCAGAAAACTCAAGAAAAATGAGTATAAACACTTTATACTTCTTTCAAAGAATTCTATGGCATGTAAATGGAGACCAAAATTAACTCGCCCTAGTTCTTGGCATGCAAAATAATGCAGCGATGCACTTGGCACAAATTACGATGTCAAAAACACTCAATAAGAATTATTGGATATTGGTATTGTGTGGTGCAATGGAAATGGACACTTGTTTATATAGTGTAGGTGGGGAGTTGAACCCCACCGGCTCCATTATATTCCTGAATTGGTAATAAATGAAATTTAAATATATCTATTCCGATCAGTTATAACAACTAGTTGGTCCACGTGAAAGCCTCTCATTGGTAATCACCATCGTCTACAACATGCTATACCGTGAGAATGAACGCTCTTGATCTCCCAGCCGGCCGACAAATGAGATTTTTGTTTCATTTAAGCGCCGTTTCTCGATTTCAATCGCCTCTTCCGACCGGTTACTGCGGCAATGCAATAAGCTTCCCCTGCGCTGAGGCAAATGCCCGGGCTCTAACTCCCCATCATCTGTCTTTCGCTGTGAAATTAATCTATGAAGCCAATAGAAGGGTCGACGAAGAATATGTGCGCTCTGCAATCTATCTGATGGAACTGAGAGTGAAAGGGCGCCCACACTTTGCAGTATGCGGCTCTTACACTATAATGGACTTGTCCAAACTATGCCCACGCTGATTTTGGGATTTGTTTATATAAACTGATCGATGCTGACAGTTGCACGAAAGTCAAAGCACATTTTTCTAGATATGTTTGACTCATTCGACCAAATTGTTATTATTTTGTGTTCTTAATCAGTTTTTTATTATTAGAAATGAAAAAAACTATGCATAATATGTATTAAGAGAATGATATATATATATTTTTTTCATTGAAATATCATATTATTCATTATTCCAAAAATAAAATGAAAATTTCACTACAAATCCATTTACTTTAATATATGATGCATATCACTTATCTTTTACAAGTTACCACTCAAATACACAATATATATAACATCAAACAATTTTCTACTTTATCTTAATACATGCCATGAGCAATGTGTTTAAACGTCCACATATTTCTCCTTCGTTTTGTTCAGGTATAATGCCGCGAGCTGCATGGTATATAGCAATCCATGCAGTTGACCAAAAAAATGTGAGTTGTTACAAAGGTTAAGCATTATAAACATATTTTTTTTAATTAACTGAAAGCATTTTGAGGAGATTTGATTGGTTATTAAACTGAACCACTTATTGCTCAGCCGAAAGCGATTATAAATGTAAAATAGGTTCATAAATTCAAACTGAACTTACAAAATTGGCATCGGCCACTAATGTGCAAACCACTTTATGTCAAATAGCTATTAACAGCCCAGCGGGCCTCTCTTTTCTTTGAGCCGTTGGGCTCTGTTTCCAAGGCTACCCCTTTTAGTCCGACTATACCAAACCAACCATCTCACGAATTCCAAAACCCGCTAATTTGTCAATGTCCGCCGAGCTCCGAAAATCTTTGAAAAAAACTATACCCAAAATAAAAACACTCCTTTTTTTTATTAAATAAAAAACGAAGGAATTTTTACGATTGCCAATGCCAGTCCCTCGAGAAGAATGTTTGTTTTTTCACACAAAGGTAGACGGGGTGTTTCCGTCAACGGCGTGGCAGCCTGTCCTCTGCCCTTTTTTTCTTCACGACAATAGCCGGTTGCGGCGTGCGTCTTCGTTCGAATTCCGGCCGGCGGTAGCCACTTCCTCGTATTCGATGTGAATTGAATATGCCCATGGTCTGCTTCATCAAATTCGCCACCTTATTGAAATTCAAAACATATTAGACTAGCAACAACCACTTTTATAAAGTGGTTGATATACTCCGATCGGTGACATTAATTTGGAAAGGTGGAAAATAGCGTATATCAATCACTTTATAAAAATACTTGTTGCTAGTTGACGACCAACCTGATTAGTAGAAGAATATTAAACCATTAATAAATTAATATATAAATAATGTATTAATTAAATAATATCTTAATATAATATCTAAATTAAAATAATAATGCATTAATATATATTGTAATGTATTAATGCAACATATTAGTTAGTAATCTATTAATTAATTAACATTACTAACAAAATATGTGAATTAGAAATTAATACATTATTAAAGTGCAATATATTAATAATAATGTATTATAGTAATATATTAATAAAATATTAATATATTAATAAATCATTCATACATTAAAAAAATATGAAAGTATTCAAAAAATACATTAAAGTATTAATATATTCATAAAATATTTATACAATAATAAAGTAATACAATGATAAGGTTATGATACATTAATAATATAAAATTATTAATGAATTAATATATAATTAATGTATTAATTAATTAATAGATTAATATAGTATCTAAATTAAAATAATAATATATTAATATATATTTTAATTTATTAATATAACATATTAATATTAGTTAGTAATGTATTAATTAATTGATTTTATTAATATAATACATTAATTAAACATTAATACATTATTAAAGAAACAATATATTAATATTAATACATTTATAATAATACATTAATAATGTATTACAATAATATATTAATAGAATATTTATACATTAATTAATAAAACATTCATACATTTAAAAAAAAAAAATTAATATATAACCATTGTTGGTCATGACCATGACTATCGATGAAATTCACTATGTTTGACCTTAACTATGTCTATGGTTAACCATTACCTTAACTATGGTTAACTTTTATTGACCATTACCAAGAATAATAAATTAGTAATAACGCATTGATAAAGTAAAAATACATTACAAATATATATTTACATAAATAAATTAAAGTATTACATTATTACATTAAAGTATTACATTATTACATTAATGTATTAATACATGAATACATTATTGTATTAATAAAGTATTTCTACATTAATAATGTATTAATATATTATAATAATGTATTTATACATTATTATACTACATAAATACATTATAATTTATATATTTATACATTATTAAATAATATATTGTTAAAGTATTAATACATGTATGTATTGATAAATCATTTATTAATATATTAATAAGTGTATTAATAAATCATATATTAATGCATTAATTATATATTAATGTATAGATGTATATTAGTGTATTAATAAATCATTCATACATAATAAAAAATTATGAAAGTATTCAAAAAATACATTAAAGTTTTAATGCATTCATAAAATATTTATACAATAATAAAGTCATACATTAATAAGTTATGATACATTAATAAACCATTAATATATTTAAGTAATACTAAATTATTAATGAACTAATATATATTAATGTATTAATTAATTAATAGATTAATATAGTGTCTAACTTTTCGAGAAGTGATATTTAGATATGTTCATCTCAATGAGACATTGGGCAATGGCATGACATTGTGGTGTTGGGACATGTTCGTCACAATGCGACGATGGGAAATGTCTCTAACATTGCGACGTTGGTAAATGTTCATGACATTGTGACATTGGGAAATGTTTTTCACTCTACGATGTTGGAAAATATTTGTAAGATTGCAACATTGGGAAATGTTGATCACAATGCGTCATTGGGACATGTTTGTCACATGGTGATGATGGGAAATGTTCAGCGCAATGTGACGTTGTAGAATATTGAACACAATGTTATGATGGGAAACACTCGACACATTATGAATTCAATAAGTGATTCGAGCAATGTTAGGATAGGGGAATGTTTGTCACATTGTGACGTTTGGAAATGTTCATCACAAAGTAATGTTGGAAAATATTCAACACAATGTTATGATGGGAAATGTTCGACACATTGTGACTTCAATAAGTGATTGGGGAAATGTTTGTCACATTGCGACGTTGGGAAATTTTTGTCACAAGGTGACAAAGGACAAAGTTCATCACATACTGAGGTTTGGTCATCTACGTCACATTTCTAGGTTTGTGTAAGGGAATTTCTATGTTTAGTCATAATGGGAAAGGTGTGTGACATAGAGATGTTTGTAAATGTTTGTCATAATGCAACGCTGAGAGATAATATACATATTGCGATGTTGGGAAATGTTAATCACAATGAGTTGTCGGGAGATGCTTGACATATTATGTCATTCGTAAGGGATTTTTAGAATGCAAGGATGGGGGAATTTTTGTCAAGTTGCGACGTTGGGAAATGTTCATCACATTGTGACAAGGAATTTCTAGGTTTAGAAATTTTGTGATAAGGAATTTCTAGGTTTAGACATATTGGGTTTAGTCATATTGGATTTAGTCATGGTGTAATTATATTGGGTTAATGCTTTAAAATCAAGATCCATTTATTGGGGGTTAATCTACTTAATATATACTTTGTAGATGATGATTTACATTTGTTTTAAGATCATTGATAGAAAAGAAACTTGAAAATTACAGACGATGATTTATTATTGTTAGAAGGACATTTAAATAGACCACATATGGATCATATAGTGTATATATTTCACCATGATAGAATCTATGAACATTATGCAACAATGGGCAATGTTTGTGACATTACTGGTTGCAACGATGGGAAATGTTCGTCAGAATGTGACATTGGGAGATATTCGCTAGATTGTGACGTTGGGAAATGTTGCGATGATGGGAAATTTTTGTGACATTACGAGATTGAGACATGTTCATCATAATGCAACGATGGGAAATGTTCGTGACATTGTGACGTAGGGAAATTTTCATCAGAATGTGACGTTGGGAAATATTTGTCAGAATGTGACAATGGGAAATGTTCATCACATAAAGAGTTTGACATTTAGGGATGTTCATCACATAAAGAGTTTGACATTTAGAGATGCTCATCCCAATGCGACGTTGGGAAATGGGCCTGACATTGTGGCGTTGGAACATGTACATCACAATGTGACGATGGGAAATGTCTGTGACATTGCGACATTGGTAAATGTTCATGACATTGTGACATTGGGAAATGTTTTTCACTCGGCAATGTTGGAAAATATTCGTAAGATTGCAACATTGGAAAATATTCGTAAGATTGCAACATTGGCAAATGTTGATCATAATGCAACATTGAAAATATTTTGTCAATTGCGACGTTGGGAAATGATCATCACAATGTGATGTTGGAAAATATTCAAGACAATACTATGATGGGAAACACTCGACACATTGTGACTTCAATAAGTGATTGGGGAAATGTTAGGATAGGGGAATGTTTGTCAGATTGCGACGTTTGGAAATGTTCATCACAATGTGATGTTGGAAAATATTCAACACAATGCTATGATGAGAAACATTCAACACAGTGTGACTTCAATAACTAATAGGGGAAATGTTAGGACAAGGGAAAGTTTGTCACATTGTGATGTTGGGAAATTTTCGTCACAAGGTGACAAGGACAAAGTTCATCACATACTGAGGTTTGGTCATCCGTGTCACATTTCTAGGTTTGTGTAAGGGAATTTCTATGTTTAGTCATAATGGGAAATGTGTGTGACATTGAGATGTTTAGAAATTTTTGTCATAATGCAGCTTTGGGAGATAGTAGACATATTGCGATGTTGGGAAATGTTCATCACAATGAGTCGTCGGGAGATGTTTGTGATATTATGTTATCAGTAAGTGATTTTTAGAATGCAAGGATGGGGTGATATATATATTGTACCTTGTTGTCTCGGAAAGATCATTTTATTGGGGTTACATCCCTATACATTTTCATTTTCCTTTTATATATTAGTTCTAGTTGTGTTGCATTCTTAATACCACATATTGATCATATAGTTTATAACAGTGGTTAAGAAAGATACAACATTAATTAATTAGATGTAGTATGTATAATCAACACAACATGAATACACACATGAAAAGTAAATTATTGAATAAAATATTGATAATGACCTTCCATAATAATAACTAATAAAACATTTTAAAAAACACAATTTTAAAGTGTCATTGAATAGACTCATAATAGACAAAATCCTCTTTTATTGAGAAGACCATCTCCTTTAATGAGAGAAAAGAGACTTGTCATGAAGAGAAAATAAAAGGAAAGAGACATACATAAGATCAACATTAACATAGGAAAGAGACCTATTATAGATTAACATTTAACATTACTAAGGTTAATATTAAGATTAACATTAAAAATAATATTAACATATACATTAACATTAATATTAAAGGAAAAAATAATATTAAAATTAATGTAAATATTAATATAAACCTTAACATTAATATTAATGTTAATGTTAACATTAACATTGCCCTTAACGTGTTAATATTAATATTGATATTAAC
>JASDQU010108018.1:48932-61502 GCA_032191745.1 Picea mariana
ATTGGACGTTTGGACTGTGTTTAGTTTAGTAAAAATCCATATATAAGCTATCCATCTAATTCTCGATCGATGCCGCCCACTGGAGATCTCTTTGAATTTGAATAATTTCATATTTTGTTCTCCCTTTGGTATATTTCTTGACAATGTCATGTGTAAAGATGACTTGCTAGTCAACCCGACCAAGATTGCCACCATCCTAGATATGGCGGCCCCTACATTAGTTCAAGGCATGTGCAAAACATTGGGACATACCGAATACGACAGGCAATTCATCCAGAATTATTCTCATTTCGTGACCCCATTGGAAAGGTTGTTCCATAAATATATTAAATATGAATGGACATCAAAATGCTAGCAATATTTCGATACCATGAAGGAAAAACTAGTTAATACACCTATTTTGTTTTTTTTGGATTGGTCCAAGATCTTCCATGTTCATGTCGATACTTCGTCCATTGCATTTTGTGTCATTATGGCCTAGCTAGGGGAAGGCATTATCCATCATCCAATCTACTTTGCTAGCCGAAAGCTATCTGATGTTGTGTGGAATTATACTACCATCGAGCGTGAAGGCCTGGCTATGGTATAAGCCCTGCAAAAATTCTACCACTACTTGTTGGGGTCCACCTTCAAATTCTTCAATGATCATTCCACCCTCAAGTATTTAGTTAACAAAATATTGTTGCGTGGCCAGATCTTCTGGTGGTTTCTTTTGTTTAAGGATTTTGACTTCGAGGTTGCGGTAAAACCAGGAAAATACAGGGTGGGACCAAATCATTTATCGTGTATTAAGATAGGGGAGGTTGCTAATAGCCTCAGTGAAGAGATTCCCAATCCAAAACTCTTTTGCATCGATGTAGTTCCAGATAAACTAACCGAAATATTCAAATTCCTTATTTTTGGACAGGCTCCCAGGGAATATACTCCTGTACAACATTACCAACTTGTGACCCAGAGTGCTAATTATCAGTTGATTTTCAAGCAGTTGTATAATTTGGGTGTGGATGGAATCCTACGTCGTTGTGATTTGGTACATGAACGATATTCCATCGTATATGAGGCACATGAAGGAATTACTGGGAGCCATAATTCTGGCAAGGAAAGTACGCACAAGGTTCTATGCACCGAACTCTGGAGCCCTCTCTCTTCACCAATTCTAAGGACTACTGCGAACACTGTGATGCATGTCAATGGGTGGGAAATCCCTATCGTAGAGATGAGATCCCCCTATTCCTAGTGATTTCACTTGAACCCTTCAACAAATGGGCCATTAACTTTGTTGGGCCTATCAATTCACCTACACGACACACTGGCATGTGCTACATTATCATTGCCACAAAATATTTGACAAGATGGGATGAAGTCATGCCAATCAAGGATTATATAGTCAAGATTGCAACATCCTTCATTTTTTACAATATTATCACCCCAGCCAGATGTCCATGGATATTGATGAGTGACCAGGGCTCACACTTTCTGAATGAGACCATACAACAACTCACTCAGGAGTTCACTATCCATCACCAAAGAGCACTATGTATCATCCTCAAGCTAATGGCATGGTTGAAGATTTCAATAAAGTTTTAGAACATGCCGTTACAAATGTTTATAATGTGCAGCGTGAAGATTGGGATCAACATATCCAGACAATTTTATGGGATTACCGAACCACATGCAAAAGGTTGACTAAGCACACACCTTTCAGATTATTCTATGGGAAGGAAGTGGTCATGCCATTAGAATTTGTGGTTTCGAGCCTCCGAGTCACACTCACAACTCATATGATCGATGATTAATCCCTCAAGCATAGGCTGGAAAATATTATGGAACTCGAGGAAGACCGTATAATGATAGGCTTCAACCAAGTAATAGAAAAAGAAAGACAAAAGGCCTGAAACAACCACAACATTCACCAGAAACTATTGCATCCAAGATCTTTAGTTCTCTTATGGGATAATATATATTCCCACCATCTCGATAAGTTACATATGCACCGGTTAGGCCCGTTTCACCTAGTCTACATCACTGAAGCATGTTTCGCCAAGATGAAAACTCTACAAGGACAACTACTCAAAGGTCTCATTAATGGCAAGAGGTTGAAAGTGTACTACAACTCTCAAGGGTCAATCGCCATTTAGTCTCGTTGTCATACTTTACAAAGCACACGAGTAATATTAGTATAGATTGTACAGTGTTTCACATAGTTCTTATTCAACATAAATTTAAATTTATTTTTGACAGCACAAGAATTTCACCTTTGCAGAGGAGATCCTTTTTCACATAGTTTTTATTCAACATAAATTTAAATTTATTTTTGACAGCACAAGAATTTCACCTTTGCAGAGGAGATCCTTCTAGTGACAGTTGAAGTCAAATAATCAAGAATGAAAATTGTGGAGGTGTGCTTGTCTAGGTATTGAGGCATGCCTATTTAGTCCAGGTCACGTAGATATTGATCCACTTTCTTACCACTTCCATTCTTCAAAGGGCCAAAAGTCCTAGATGGGATGTTGACTTATGCACCAAGTAACTATCTAGCATCACATTCTCTTATAATCCCCTACAGTATGGATGATCTAAATTTTTTATCTTCCTCTCTACTACAGTCTTCTAATTATTTCTACTTTCCATTCCCACCTTCTTTGCACCCCCCCAATTTCCTCTCTCCCTCTCACACCTATATATATCCCATGACCTCAACCCCCATCCCTCACCTTTCTCTACCAACTTATCGCTGAGATTCTTCATCTTCCCTCTCATGGCACGCCTTAGCCAATTGTTCATTGATTTTTTATCATCATCTTGGTCGAGCAGGCCCAGAGGCTCCTTTCCCCTCCACTACATCTTGATTCATCTATCTTGCCCTTCTTAACCCAACCCCATTCCTCGCATGTATCATACTTGCATACCCTCTCTTTTTGAACACTCTATATATTTCTCTCACAAACGCCCTCCTTCCCCCTACACCCATCGATTCCTGCTTCTACACCATGCTTCATCCCCTTTGTTTTTCAAAAAATACTATTCTCATTGATCAAAAAATCCTTAGATGTCAATTAGTTTTTAAGCAGACATTAAACATACGACTAGATTTGGGAAATGAAGATCGTTATGACTATTTGAAAAATATCACGTGAAAACACTTTATTATCCATAAAATTCATTCAGTGATAAATAACGTGTGGAAATAAGAATTCCAAAATAGTGAGAAATAGACACAAAAAATAACAAGAATCATTAGACACTTCGATAATGGAGTTCGCCCATTTTAATCTATTAATGCTCAAATGCTTGATACAATGATGACTTACAAAGGAAAATTTGAAGATACCCTTCAATGCTTCTTCTCAAACCTAGAAATAGATATTACCATTAAATTCATCTTCGAATTCTGAAAAAAATAATTATAAAATTGACTATGTTCTAAACAGGTGCTTAAAAACCCCCTTTTACACGTAACATAAAACTATGACTCTCATACATGACAAACAAAACTAAAACTTTCATACAAAACACTTTAACATAAAATTTACATCACCATCATATTCCTCTCAAAAAACTGAGTATAAACACTTTATACTTCTCTAAAGGAATTCTATGGCATACAAATCTAGACCAAAATTTGGCACGCAAAATAATGCAGCTATGCACTTGGCACAAATTACGAAGTAAAAAACACTCAATAAGAATTATTGGGATATTGGTATTGTGTGGTGCAATGGAAATGGACACTTGTTTATATAGTGGAGGTGGGGAGTTGAACCCCACCGACTCCATTATATTCCTGGATTGGTAATAAATGAAATTTAAATATATTTATTCCGATCAGTTATAACAACTAGTTGGTCCACGTGAAAGCCTCTCATTGGTAATCACCATCGTCTACAACATGCTATACCGTGAGAATGAACGCTCTTGATCTCCCAGCCGGCCGACAAATGAGATTTTTGTTTCATTTAAGCGCCCTTTATCGATTTCAATCGCCTTTTCCGACCGGTTACTTCGGCAATGCAATAAGCTTCTTCTGCGCTGAGGCAAAATCCCGGGATCTAACTGCCCAACATCTGTCTTTCGCTGTGAAATTAATCTATGAAACCAATAGAAGCGTCGACGAAGAATATGTGCGCTCTGCGATCTATCTGATGGAACTGAGAGTGAAAGGGCGCGGCTCTTACACTATAATGGACTTGTCCAAACTATGCCCACGCTGATTTTGGGATTTGTTTATATAAACTGATCGATGCTGACAGTTGCACGAAAGTCAAAGCACATTTTTCTAGATATGTTTGACTCATTCAACCAAATTGTTATTATTTTGTGTTCTTAATCAGTTTTTTATTATTAGAAATGAAAAAAATTATGCATAATATGTATTAAGAGAATGATATATATATATTTTTCATTGAAATATCATATTATTCATCATTCCAAAAATAAAATGAAAAATTTCACTACAAATCCATTTACTTTAATATATGGTGCATATCACTTATCTTTTACAAGTTACCACTCAAATACACAATATATATAATATCAAACAATTTTCTACTTTATCTTAATACATGCCATGAGCAATGTGTTTAAACGTCCACATATTTCTCCTTCGTTTTGTTCAGGTATAATGCCGCGAGCTGCATGGTATATAGCAATCCATGCAGTTGACCAAAAAAATGTGAGTTGTTACAAAGGTTAAGCATTATAAACATATTTTTTTTAATTAACTGAAAGCATTTTGAGGAGATTTGATTGGTTATTAAACTGAACCACTTATTGCTAAGCCGAAAGCGATTTTGAATGTAAAATAGGTTCATAAATTCAAACTGAACTTACAAAATTGGCATCGACCACTAATGTGCAAACCACTTCATGTCAAATAGCTTCGAGATTAATTGCCAGATAATCCACAGTTGGTGTCAAATAGCTATTAACAGCCCAGCG
The DNA here is from genome assembly GCA_032191745.1 of Picea mariana. Taxonomy (NCBI): domain Eukaryota; kingdom Viridiplantae; phylum Streptophyta; class Pinopsida; order Pinales; family Pinaceae; genus Picea; species Picea mariana. Next base: position 53,871 of record JASDQU010108018.1, read on the forward strand.
GGCCTCTCTTTTCTTTGAGCCGTTGGGCTCTGTTTCCAAGGCTACCCCTTGTAGTCCGACTATACCAAACCAACCATCTCACGAATTCCAAAACCCGCTAATCTGTCAATGTCCGCCAAGCTCCGAAAATCTTAGATAAAACACTATTTTTTTTATTAGATAAAAAACAAAGGAATTTTTACGATTGCCAATGCCAGTCCCTCGAGAAGAATGTTTGTTTTTTCACACAAAGGTAGACGGGGTGTTTCCGTCAACGGCGTGGCAGCCTGTCCTCTGCCCTTTTTTTCTTCACGACAATAGCCGGTTGCGGCGTGCGTCTTCGTTCGCATTCCGGCCGGCGGCGGCGACTTCCTCGTATTCGATGTGAATTGAATATGCCCATGGTCTGCTTTATCAAATTCGCCACCTTATTGAAATTCAAAACATATTATACTAGCAATAACTACTTTTATAAAGTGGTTGATATACGCGGTATTATTAATTTGGAAAGGTAGAAAATGGCGATCAACGTATATCAACCACTTTTATAAAAGTGGTTGTTGCTAATTGACAGTAATGAAAGAATATTAAACCATTAATGAATTAATATATAAATAATGTATTAATTAAATAATATCTTAATATAATATCTAAATTAAAATAATAATACATTAATATATATTGTAATGTATTAATGCAACATAGTAATTAATAATGTATTAATTAATTAATGTTACTAACAAAATACATATATTATTAAAGTGTATTATATTAATAATAATGTATTATAGTAATATATTAATAAATCATTCATACATCAAAAATATTAAAAAAAAATACATTAAAGTATTAATACATTCATAAAATATTTATACAATAATAAAGTAATACATTGATAAGGTTATAATACATTAATAAACCATTAATATATTTAAGTAATATAAAATTATTAATTAATTAATATATAATTAATGTATTAATTAATTAATAGATTAATATAGTATCTAAATTAAAATAATAATATATTAATATATATTTTAATTTATTAATGTAACATATTAGTTAGTAATGTATTAATTAATTGATTTTATTAATATAATACATTAATTAAACATTAATACATTATTAAAGAAACAATATATTAATATTAATACATTCATAATGTATTACAATAATATATTAATAGAATATTTATACATTAATTAATAAAAGATTCATACATTAAAAAAATATTAAAGTATTTAAAAATACATGAAAGTATTAATACATTAATGTTTTATATTAATCCATTGCTACCTTGGTTCATTATGACCATATTTGACTTTGTTGACCATGGTTGACAATGGTTAACCATGTTTGATAATTGTTGTCCATATATAACCATTGTTGGTCATGACCATGACTATCGATGAAATTCACCATGTATGATCTTAACTATGTCTACGGTTAACCATTACCTTAACTATGGTTAACTATTATTGACCATTACCAAAAATAATAAATTAGTAATAATACATTGATAATGTAAAAATGCATTAAAAATATATATTTACATAAATAAATTAAAGTATTACATTATTATATTAAAGTATTGCATTATTACATTAATGTATTAATACATTAATACATTATTGTATTAATAAAGTATTTTTACATTAATAATGTATTAATATATTATAATAATGTATTTATACATTATTATATTACATAAATACATTATAATTTATATATTTATACATTGTTAAAGTATTAATACATGTATGTATTGATAAATCATTTGTTAATATATTAATAAGTGTATTAATAAATCATTCATACATAAAAAAAAAAAAATATGAAAGAATTCAAAAATATATATTAAAGTATTAATTCATTCATAAAATATTTATACAATAATAAAGTAATACATTAATAAGTTATGATACATTAATAAACAATTAATATATTTAAGTAATACTAAATTATTAATGAATTAATATATGATTAATGTATTAATTAATTAATAGATTAATATAGTGTCTAACTTTTCAAGAAGTGATATTTAGATATGTTTATCTCAATGTGACATTGGGCAATGGGTGTGACATTGTGGTGTTGGGACATGTTCATCACAATGCGACGATGAGAAATGTCTCTGACATTGCGACGTTGGTAAATGTTCATGACATTGTGACATTGGGAAATGTTTTTCACTCTACGACGTTGGAAAATATTTGTAAGATTGCGACATTGGGAAATGTTGATCACAATGCGACATTGGGACATGTTCATCACATTGCGATGATGGGAAATGTTCAGTGCAATGTGATGTTTTAAAATATTGAACACAATGTTATGATGGGAAACACTCGACACATTATGACTTCAATAAGTGATTCAGGCAATGTTAGGATAGGGGAATGTTTGTCACATTAAAACGTTTGGAAATGTTCATCACAATGTGATGTTGGAAAATATTCAACACAATGCTATGATGGGAAACATTCGACACATTGTGACTTCAATAAGTGATTGGGGAAATGTTTGTCACATTGCGACATTGAGAAATTTTTTTCATAAGTTGACAAAGGACAAAGTTCATCACATACTGAGGTTTGGTCATCTGCGTCACATTTCTAGGTTTTTGTAAGGGAATTTCTATGTTTAGTCATAATGGGAAAGGTGTGTGACATTGAGATGTTTGGAAATGTTTGCCATACTGCAACGGTGAGAGATAATATACATATTGCGATGTTGGGAAATGTTAATCACAATGAGTTGTCGAGAGATGTTTGACATATTATGTCATCCGTAAGTGTTTTTCAGAATGCAAGGATGGGGGAGTTTTTGTCAGGTTGCGACATTGGGAAATGTTCATCACATTGTGACAAGGAATTTCTAGGTTCAGAAATTTTGTGATAAGGAATTTCTAGGTTTAGACATATTGGGTTTAGTCATATTGGATTTAGTCATGGTGTAATTATATTGGCTTAATGTTTTAAAATCAAGATCCATTTATTGGGGGTTAATCTACTTAATATATACTTTGTAGATGATGATTTACATTTGTTTTAAGATCATTGATAGAAAAGAAACTTGAAATTTACAGACGATGATTTATTATTGTTAGAAGGAAATTTAAATAGACCACACATGGATCATATAGTGTATATATTTCACCATGATAGAAGCTATGAACATTATGCGACAATGGGCAATGTTTGTGACATTACTGGTTGCAACGATGGGAAATGTTCGTCAGAATGCGACGTTGGGAGATATTCACTAGATTGTGACGTTGGGAAATGTTGTGACGATGGGAAGTTTTTCTGACATTATGACATTGAGACATGTTCATCATAATGCAACGATGGGAAATGTTCATGACATTGTAATGTAGGGAAATTTTCATTAGAATGTGACGTTGGGAAATATTTGTTGGAATGTGACAATGGGAAATGTTCATCACATAAAGAGTTTGACATTTAGAGATGTTCATCACATAAAGAGTTTGACATTTAGAGATGTTCATCCTGATGCGATGTTGGGCAATGGGCGTGACATTGTGGCGTTGGAACATGTTCATCACAATGTGATGATGGGAAACGTCTGTGACATTGAGACGTTGGTAAATGTTCATGACATTGTGACATTGGGAAATGTTTTTCACTTTGCAACATTGGAAAATATTCATAAGATTGAGACGTTGGAAAATATTCGTAAGATTGCAACATTGGCAAATGCTGATCATAATGCAACATTGTAATTTTTTTGTCACATTGCGACGTTGGGAAATGATCATCACAATGTGACGTTGGAAAATATTCAAGACAATGCTATGATGGGAAACACTCGACACATTGTGACTTCAATAAGTGATTGGGGCAATGTTAGGATATGGGAATGTTTGTCACATTGCGACGTTTGGAAATGTTCATCACAATGTGATGTTGGAAAATATTAAACACAATGCTATGATGGGAAACATTCGACACATTGTGACTTCAATAAGTGATTGGGGAAATGTTAGGACAGGGGAAAGTTTGTCACATTGCGACGTTGGGAAATTTTCGTCACAAGGTGACAAAGGACAAAGTTCATCACATACTGAGGTTTGGTCATCCATGTCACATTTCTAGGTTTGTGTAAGGGAATTTCTATGTTTAGTCATAATGGGAAATGTGTGTGACATTGAGATGTTTAGAAATGTTTTTCATAATGCAACTTTGGGAGATAGTAGACATATTGCGATGTTGGGAAATGTTCATCACAATGAGTCGTTGGGAGATGTTTGAGATATTATGTTATCCATAAGCGATTTTTTGGATGCAAGGATGGGGATATATATATATTGTACCTTGTGGTCTCGAAAAGATCATTTTATTGGGGTTCCATCCCTATACATTTTTCATTTTATTTTTATATATTAGTTCTAATTGTATTGCATTCTTAATACCACATATGGATGACATTATAACCCTGGTTAAGAAAAAAACAACATTAATAAATTAGATGTAGTATGTATAATCAACCCAACATGAATACACACATGAAAAGTAAATTATTGAATAAAATATCGATAATGACCTTCCATAATAATAACTAATAAAACACTTTAAAAAACACAATTTTAAAGTGTCATTGAATAGACTCATAATAGACAAAATCCTCTTTTATTGGAAAACCATCTCCTTTAATGAGAGAAAAGAGACTTTTCATGAAGAGAAAATAAAAGGAAAGAGACATACATAAGATCAACATTAACATAGAAAGAGACCTATTATAGATTAACATTTAACATTACTAAGATTAATATTAAGATTAACATTAAAGATAATATTAACATATACATTAACATTAATATTAAAGGAAAAAAAAATAAATATATATATATATATATATAAGGTAGAACCTGCTATATTAAGTTATCAGAGAAACTTTGACAAAATATACATAGATATAGTTTTGAGCCACCAAAAATGTTATCGTTCTACTGAAATCGGCATAGTTTGGAAAACCGTTATGCCCTCTGTCCTGCCCGAAAGAAACCAGGACAGATGGCCATAGGTCAAGTTTACATGTAGCAACAACATGATAAAACATACAAAAAACTAGCAAAGGAGAACCTAGATACCCGGTGACCTGTTGCCCTTGCCTGTCTGCCACGTGGACCTGGCTGGTATGGCAAATGGATGCTCACAGAATGGACATTTCCTCTTTGCTGGAGCTTGGGAGTATGCATCAAGGAGCAAGTCCAGACGTTGTCCCATGATAAGGGCCATGTGGCCTCAGAGTTCGAACACCAGAACTAGATGCTCTGCACGGAGGAAAGGACCATGCAAGTCATGAATATCTGTGTCATCGAAGATTTCGTTCCCCACTTCCACATTCTTTCCATATCTGGCCTCGATCTCAGAGAGTGTTGCACCGAATGCTTCCTCTTTCCTCGTTGGTCTGGTCTCGTCCACGTTCCCTTCGGCACAATCCTTGTCCTGAGACTCGACCTCAATCGTTACCTACTTCGAATGGCTGGTGGGGTTGTAGTCACCCGCACATGGTATCTCCTCAACGATGCACACAGGAAATTCTTCTGTCATCTCATCTTTTGGACTGCTACCATCCTATTAGTCCGACCCCATGGCTTCAGTTTCCAAGTTGGTCACGAAATCCTCCACAAACAATGTTTCTTCCACATAGTAGGTTGGAAACTCGTCCGTGACGCCACCCTCCAGATTGCTGCCAGGCTCAATTGTCATGGTATGACTGCTATGCTCTATTCTAGTCTCAGCAATAATGGTATGCAAAGCCAATTGGTCAGCATGAGCCCTCTTCCAGAGAATGGAGGTCGCCATGGACAGAGAACACTCCAGGTTCTTCCTCTTTTGCCTTTGCTCTTTGTGGGTGTACCAGGCTGAGCCACAACGCGGCCTACCTCGCTTCTTGGTCATTGTTGTTGAGTGGTGGATAACAATGTAGAGAGAATGCAACGAAATGAAGGTGAGCCAAGACGATAAGGAACTAGAGCTGCACCAGAGCTCCCAACCGATGGGGAGGTCCAAAACGAGAGTGAAACAGCTCTGTCTAGGCGCTCGAGGATTCAAATTTCCAAATGACAGATTCACCGGACTATCCATAAACCCTGTCATACTGAGTGTGGTATGAGCGAGATCTTTCGCGTGAGGGAGGAGTCCCTCCTCCATATAGCGGCTGTAATGGACACCTACCATCATAAATGGGGAGAGGATGGGTGGCGGCCATCAACGTTTATGCTATGGCTCAATGCAGAGCCAGGTGGCGAGGCATTGCCGCGTGTTACCCCATCCGGGGAGGAAAAAATAATATTAAAATTAATGTAAATATTAATATAAACCTTAACATTAATATTAATGTTAATGTTAACATTAACATTACCCTTAATGTGTTAATATTAATATTTATATTAACATTAACATTAACATAAATATTAATATTACAATTAAGATTAATCTTAACATTAATACTAACATTATTGTTAATATTAAATTTATTGTTAATATTAGCATTAATGTTAAGATTAATTTTAACATGATTAATATTAAAATAATATAACAAATTAAATAATATAATCAATTAAATTTAAATGATACTAAATTAATAAATTAACAAATTCCAAATTCAATTTAAACAATCAGAAATTTCACAACAATTGTGCTAAAAGTTATAATTTTACTACTTACCCTACTTCTAAATACATATTACTCTACTCTTAAATACATATCTATAACCAATTATTTAAGAAATTTAGAAAAACACATATTTATAACCATTTTTTTTGCCAAAAATATTCAACACAATGCTATGATGGGAAACATTCGACACATTGTGACTTCAATAAGTGATTGGGGAAATGTTAGGACAGGGGAAAGTTTGTCACATTGCGATGTTGGGAAATTTCTGTCAAAAGGTGACAAAGGACAAAGTTCATCACATACTGAGGTTTGGTCATCTGTGTCACATTTCTTGGTTTGTGTAAGGGAATTTCCATGTTTAGTTACAATGGGAAATGTGTGTGACATTGAGATGTTTAGAAATGTTTTTCATAATGCAACTTTGGGAGATAGTAGACATATTGCGATGTTGGGAAATGTTCATCACAATGAGTCATCGGGAGATGTTTGAGATATTATGTTATCCATAAGTGATTTTTAGAATGCAAGGATGGGGGAATATATATATATATATATATATATATATATTGTACCTTGTGGTCTCGGAAAGATCATTTTATTGGGGTTCCATCCCTATACATTTTCATTTTCTTTTTATATATTAGTTCTAGTTGTGTTGCATTCTTAATAACACATATGGATCATATAGTTTATAACCCTGGTTAAGAAAAATACAACATTAATTAATTAGATGTATTATGTATAATCAACACAGCATGAATACACACATGAAAAGTAAATTATTGAATAAAATATTGATAATGACCTTCCATAATAATAACTAATAAAACATTTAAAAAACACAATTTTAAAGTGTCATTGAATAGACTCATAATAGACAAAATCCTCTTTTATTGAGAAGACCATCTCCTTTAATGAGAGAAAAGAGACTTGTCATGAAGAGAAAATAAAAGGAAAGAGACATACATAAGATCAACATTAACATAGGAAAGAGACCTATTATAGA
>JASDQU010108018.1:61522-74410 GCA_032191745.1 Picea mariana
AATAAATGATCAAAATATTATAATTCAAGTTGTCTTTCATTCTACTTGAATGATGACTCAAAAATTAATTAGAAACTTGTAAAAGAAAAAAGAAATACTCTTAAGAACAAAACAATTAGTCTAAATTTATCATTTCATTTTACCAATACAAAGAGTCGACTTTCAATGAGTTGTAGGCCTCACAAAATAAGATATAGGGACTCTTTTAGTAATACTTTGGAAAATTTTATTTTCATGGTTAACACTTATTCAAGTCCCACTCCTGATTGTGACTTATATAGTCTCATGTCATATTTAATATAATGTTTTCGAGTGGACCTTTTCCACCTTGTTTATTTGAGGTGATAGCTTGATCTTCTGGGTATTAGGTAAATAGTCTCTAAATGTTTATATCATACATACATATAGGCCATAGAGTGCATCAGGTATCATTACTTAGGAGGGAAATCCTACTTGTTGTACACTAATGAGTCTCTCTCTATGGTTGAATTTTGTACAGTAATGAGGCAAGGGTGAATTGATTCTATCTCTATGCATGCACATATCTAAATAAATAATTCTCTTTCATGCCCCTCCTTTACTTCTATATCAATCGGTTTGGTCCCCATAATTTTCATAAGAAAAATATGCATGGTACATGATCAATGAGAGTCCTTTTTTTATGGATGCATGTTTTTCTATAGAAGCTTAGGTTTGGAAATATATGCCTATTACACTCTAGAGATCGTTATATATTACATGCCAATGACAATTTGTGTGGGTCAAACTTAGAAAAGTAATAGGCCATGATAAATCTTTAGAGTATATACAACACCCCATATCAATGAGTCAACAACAACTCCATTAAAATCTATGTGCCATGTGCCAATGGAAGAGTCCCAATATGGAATGGTAGTCTTCAAGACCTTGCTAACAATTACTTCACTGATGAAAACTTCAAACATCACTAATTTCCCACAACCTTCAAACTAATTCACATATGAAAACTTCACACACCACTGGTTTCCCACACCCTTCAATCCAGTTCATAGATGTGGGTAGTTATGTGTGCTTAGTTGTGACTCTCCCACCAACCTTGTACATGCATTTAATGATTGGGTTTTGAAATAGTGAAAAGGGGAAATACATGGTTAATTACAAAAATGATTTTGAAAGGTGGCTTGGGATTACTAGGCATGTAGAATTCCCCCCTTAGCCTCCCTCACTTTTTCCCACTAGTGGTATCATAGCCCCTTTAGGTGCTTGTGCTCAATTAATCATTGGGTTTATTTATTAACCGAGAGAGAGAAATATACACAAGTGTTCAAATATGTCTAGATCACCATGTAATTTATACCTCACGGTGTAAAGTAAAGCATGGTAATAAAATATCCATGCCCCCAAAACAAAACCAACATTAGACAATTAATTACAAATTAATCAAGGGGATCAATATTAGGGAATTGTACTTGCTATGCTACTCAATAGTTATTCCATAATGCAACACCATCAAGGATTATGCCACATTGTGATGTTCCTCCATGGTTATGTTGGATTGTGAGATCATCTTGGGGTAGGTTTTTGACTTCCTCAACCCTCAATTGTGGTAGGGTTTGAGCCTTCTAGAATCTTCTTGAAATTCCTCACGTGGCTAGCCCCATATGTATGAGTAATGGGGACTGATGTGGCATCCTCTTGTACCATGGTGGTCAACACGATATGTCAACTTGTGAGAGGCATAACTTTTGCATACGAACTTTGATTGACACACAGTCTGCATTGTTGGAATTGAACAAAGTTTGGAGCTCAGGTATTTCATTGGATGGGTGTGTGTCGAAATTAGCTGATTTCAAAGGGTTGTTCCTTTGTTGCGCTGACTAGTTCAATACAGAGAGAGGAGTTATCCAGATACAGAGAAAACCATTGGTTTCTCTGGCCCCTTCAATGTTCAGAAATATACTGAGACTTCCTGACCCTACTCTGATATTCAAGAATGCTAAAGATGATGAATTTATTAAAGCACAAGGTGGAGGAATGGATTTTCTCAAAATTTTCCTCACAAGCCCGAGGAGCGACATCGGTTTTACTCAGGTTGAGGTATGCTCTTTAAAGTACCCATATACAAAATTTTCTTGGAGATTTTCCAGAATAATTAGACAGGAGTCCATGATGTCAATGCCCAAATATATTGTATATATTATCCATACTTCAATTCATGAAAATGCAGTAATTGACTGAGCTCACATTATCCTGAATGAGATTTCATTTCAATTGGGGAGACTTAGAAAGACCAAGAAATTCTATATGAATTCATATGTAGTTTTAGTTATAGTTTATTGTCATATATTTGAGGACTTACACAGAGCGAAGAATGTTGATTCAAGAAAGATCCAATTTCATTCTTGTATCCAATGTTATGGAGGCACAAGGCCCCATGCAATTTTTATGAAGCATAAAATAGTTTTCTATCCTCTTTTTAGAAGATGATTCATGGTCCCACCATGTTTAGACTATCGTTGGAAGATGCATCCTTTATATGTGAGAAAGGAGTTTTTGAAGCTATGGAAGAGTATAGTTTTCCGAGAATTTATGGATTCGAGGGGAAACCCTTTTTATTAGCAGTTTATGTTTTCTACAGACTTTTCATCATTGAAGTATGTAGACAGTACAAATATTGGGCACATTTCTTCAATGAGAAAAGGAAAAAACAATCTATCCAATTACCATGGAAAGTTGGAGAGATGTCTGTGAAGAACATATCTCATTTAGATGAATATACAATTCAATTTGACCAGCTCAATTTAAAGGAAGTCTAGGCCATTTAGGGTTTTGACCCTAAGGATTTGTTTTAAACACACATGTCTTTAATTGGATATGCTTCATATTTTAGTAAGTCTGTGTAATGTGAAGAAGGAGGGAGAGATAACCAGAATCTCCCTGAAGCATATATTGAAAACACCCTAGATGATATTGATGAATTGGCTAGCACAAATGAGTACTACAAGCAATAGGGTAGTGAAGCAACAAATAAAAAATCGAGTTCATCTAATGTCTCATAGAAGTGTACCTCAACAAAAATCAAACCTCAAATTAGCGGTCAAGAACAAAGAAGGTCTTCCATTGGAAATTCAGATGACGGTGGAGAAAAAGACCCTACCAAAAAGACAATTGAAAAACCTCACACTATTCATACCTCTATTAAAAGAAAAAGGGAAGTCCAAAAAGAAGGACAAGAATTACTTGAAGCTGAAGAGAGTCCAAAAGATATGGAAGTTGACGATGTGATAGAAGAGACCAGCTGGGAAAAACAAAGAATGATTGAAACCGGGGTTATAACTGAAGAAATGGCTTCTCAAGAGCTAGAGATATTTGAAGAAGAGTTTGTCACTTTGCACCACGTGGCCTACCATACGAATTACAAAACATTGTTAATTGAAAAAATGAACTTGAAAAATAAAAGGGTTTCATAGAGGTGGAAATCAGAGATCGATTTTCATGGGGTTCAACCCTCGAAAATTGTACAATTTCATGAAGCAAGTGGAGAAGCCATAAAAGATTCTATTTATGAAATAGAGAAAGAAAATTTGATCTTAAAAGAAAGGGTAAAGGAATTGGAAAAATCTATTCTTCCAAGACCTTTATTCACTAAAACCATCATTGCTATACAACCATTGTGCAGTCCTTGAGGATGTACTAGAAACCAGCTCCAGGTTGATAGGTTCATTAATTTTATTAGTGGCTGTAAGAAAATATATCAGAGATAGTGTTAAGAAAATAATAGCCTTGACCCTTGAGATATGGGAATTATCAACAAGTTCATCTACTTTCTCAACAAGGGTTTTACATTTCAAAGAATATCTCCAAAAAAATTTGGAAAATGATGAAGGTTTGTACAAGGAAGCAGTGGGTACATTTTTTATGAAGGTTTCAAGTTTAAGTGAACTACACATAAGATATCAAAATATTCCTTCCAAGACTCGTATGAAACAAATCAATGTTTTTTGGTTAAAGAGAATTAAATTCTTAAGGGAAATGTTGTCTGAATGTGATGTCATTAACACTAAAAGAGCTGATTTATTTTTAAAAATTGTTGATTTGACTCAAGAACTTGAGGGCTCACATTTAATTATGGATACAATGCTCTTATCAAATGAGCAATTAGAAGAAAAATTGGAAGCCTTAAAAGTTGTATGGGCCAATGAATTTAATGATTCAATCGAGTACTCTGAAGAAGAAGTGGAAATATGGTTAGTCCGATATGTGAACAAGAACAACGACATTGAGGACACACTCCATCGGTTGAGCCTTGACCTAAGAGAACTGTAAGATGAGTTATTTGAAGCCAAGACCAAATATGAGATAACAATTTTTCCAATGAGGGAGTACATTAAACAATGGTTAAGGAAGGCCTTGGTTAAACTAACTGAAGCAAATAAAACAAAAGTTGGAAATTCAATTATGCCACCTCTAGCACAACAAAAACCTATTAAAGACACCACAACGAGAAAATATGGGTTCAGAACTTCCATCATAGTAAGTTGAGTAGTTACCTTGTTTTTCTTTCACCTTTTATTTTTCCATAGTTAGTCGTCATTTTTCCTTTCTTCTTTCAGAAGTCATGAAAGAAGAAAGGAAAAATGACTATCACCTTTTTGTCTTCCATGTCTCTCTTTATTTTCATGGTCTGAAAGAGTTGAATCCCAATCCTCTTTGAAGGGAAATGCAATTTACTTTTCATGAACTCTTAGACATTATTATTTATTTTTACAAAGACATCTATATTTTTTGAGGTTCCCACAAAACTATTTGGGACATAACATTAATGATTTCTCAAACTATAAGTTATAAGCACTAGATTTCAAATGTGTGGCTATTAACATATTTTTTTGGACCTTAATAGAATGATCATTTAAAGTTCTTTGCCATATGCGGTTCTTGCTTTCTTTCCTTGTGTTGAATAATGTGTCTCACTTTGATGAATGCTATGATGGAAATTCCATTCTATGAGCCTATATACTATTTTGGTTTATAATCTTGTATTATAGTGTGAATATTTACTTCCTGTGAGATACCTAGTCCTTTCTCAAGTACTCTTTGCATGTGAATTTTGTTTCAAGAATAAGTTTGGTCCTCTGTCAAGCATCTTTTATATTCTTTCATATTGTTTAGAAATAGAGGAGTACCACCTATTTAAAAACATAGAGAGATTTATCCTCATGATGTTATCTTAAAAACCGTAAAATAGTCTTTTAGATCACCAATATTAAACATATACAAAACTTTTGTACACATTGTACACACGCAAATAAAAAAAGGTGTCTAGATTTTGTTTGGTATTTCCTTTGGCCTAGTCCACTTTGCCTACACTATGGCCTAAACATTCTACAAACTAGTGCTTTTCCATCCACTAAAAATAACAAGAAGTGAAACCAATATTTCATCTTGAAATCTAGCAATAACCATTTTGGATTAATGAATTGTAAATATTAGATGCTAACATTGCATAAGTTGATTACATTAGAAGTATTGGAAGGTGCTGAACTTATTTCCACATTAAAAACAACAATTTCATCAATCCAAAATTGCAATTTTGACATATATTGCTTACTAAAATTTCAATAATAACAAATAAAAAAACACCAAATTTATAAAACATTTAACCTTTTTTCAAACAATAATTATGATAAAATAAAATACCTTAAAATGATTTTAAGACTTTTACTCTTTATTCATTCTTTTAAAAACTTTTGTAGCTCAATACCCTTATAATAGGCTTACCAACTTGAATTTTTTTGAAACTTATTAAAACTTCTATTGGAGCCACTTATAACCTCAATTTTTATGCCATGCAATGTGAATCCTAAATAATATATTTGAGTTTTCTTACTTTTCTTTTTATCTTAGTCTTCCTTTATGTGAAGATGGAAATGTTAAACTTAGGTGGTGATGCGTTTGAGCTTCCTTCATGGATGGTACTTTTTCCTTTTTTTTTTTTTCTCAATCTTTTTTCTTTGTCTCAAGTTGAAAGATATTTCTGTGTGCCTAAGTCTAATGTATATGAAATTTTGATTATACTAAAAAGTTTAATAGTACTATTTATAAATGATGTTGTCTAAATATTAAATTTTTTTATGGAAATTCAATAAAATAGATGTTGGTGAACTCTTCACTTTTTGTTATTTAAATTTTATTTTTAAATGCATAAATGGATTCATTATTATGAAAAACTCAGGAAACACTTGAATTATACAAATTAGACTCAAATTTAGAGTTCTAACAAATTTTGGAAAAATTTCCATAAAATTTAATCGAAAAATATACCTGTAAAAACTCCAAAAAATCAAACATTTAAACTACAAGTTTATAAATCCACATGAATCTTGAATCTCATAAAACATAAATACAAAGAAATGTTGACTTTAAGGAATAATACATTCATTTATTTGCCAAGGAAGTCTCATGTCTATGCTATTTTGGTTAGGGGTGAAAAGTTCAATACTTATGATATTTTGGTTAGGGGTGTTGACTTTGAGAAATTATACACGTGCTTTTCATTTGATTTGATAAAATTGGAGGCTATATCAAATATCTTGTTTAAATTTTATCTGAATTTTTAAAGAATATAATAATTTTAAATGTTTGCAGATTTTGTTGTACCATATTTGAACGCTAAATCGGGATAGAACCCTCTTCACACTCAAAACGTTTATAAGATTTTTCAATTTTTTTTTCTTACACCATTGACTTACTTCCTTTCTTACCAACCTCGTCCAAGCACTTGCATGTGGGATATAACTTCCTTTCTCACTCACCTAGTCCAAGCACGTTTGGTTCATTTAAAAGTCCACGTAATGATACTATGATGAGATGTACAAGCTTCGAAGTTCCACGTGGCAACATATAAAATGTGACATCATCAATATGATGTAATCAATGTTTGGATTTGTCAAAAGAAAAGAGCCAGATATGTGATCCAGCCTGATCCGAGTCAAGTATAGCTGGCATTATAATTACATTGCATCAACACAGGGAATTGAAAAACCCAAGTTTTCAACAACATGCACCAACGCTTTTCTTTGGCCGATGGTAAAAAGGCCGACATCATGGTTATGCTTTTTACATGTTATGCATCAACCTGTAACGCATTTATTGTAATTAAAATATAATATCATCGTACTGCAGTTTGGTATTTATTGACAATTTTTATTGTCAGAAATTTAACAATGAATATATTTTCTCACCTTATTATAAATATCATATAATTTCATACATATTTTAAATTATAGTTTGACTTAAAAATTAAAATTGTTTCTATTTTGTCAAGATTGTGTTTTCATTAGATCTAAAGAAATAGGTTAACTATCCAAAACCTAGAGATATTTTGTCTAAGTGAAATTTTCATCATTATAGATCACCAATAAATTATTATAAGTGAGGTGATTTTTGTTGAATAACAATAATAAATCAAGTTACATTTAAAGATAATAACCATTAATAACAACTAAATTAGAATAGTTTTTTTTGCACATTGTAAAATAACTCAAACAAATTATAGTAAATAGATTACAGTTGAATATCTTCTAGTCTTAGGCCTAGAAGGACTATAGCAATCCATAATTAGTTGACTTCATATTAATATGTCCTTTGATTATAAATTTTTGCATCATCTCCATTGTTCGAACTATAAAACTAAAAACATTATTTTTTTATATAATAAAAAAAACTTTATATGTCATCATCTCATTGGAGAATAGATTGGAAGTCTTATTGCCAGCTTTGCTATTCCCAATACGCTTTAATTCATGGAGACCTTGAATTAACATGCATATATTTTCTTATGCATTGCTCGAAGGTGGATTAATGCTAGCATTAGTTTGAATGTTTGTCTTAGCATTTTTTGCTAGCTAAATTTATTCTAAGTTTCATTAATTATAAATATTATTATGTTTGTTGTTGCGGTGTCCACCAGCTATAGCTGCACAGATTTTTATAATTATATGAAAATTTTAGTATCATGTTTTCAAAAGTTTCATAATATTCATGTATTAAATTGAATATTTTGAGAAATATATATATTTTTAATATTAAATATTCATTAATTCTATTTTCTGATTGGTTGAAAACAATGAAGTGACAATTTATTCCTACCTCGATGTGAAATTGTCAGAAAAAAAATTAATTAAATTTTATTTTTATTTTTAAAATTTTTAAGTATGGCCATCTATCTTTAGCAATAGCCAGTTGTCATGTTATGGGATCCTTTGTCCTGCCCAGATATGTTTTGATGGGATCTCTGTCCTGAGCAGATATGTTTTGAGGGGATCCTCTGTCCTGCACATATCTCCTCCATCCTCGACAGATCTCCTTTGGGCAGATCTCCTTTGTTTAATGTGTAGATTTAATGTGTCTTGAATTTATGATGAGTCTAATGTGTAGATTACTTTTGTTTAATGTGTATTGAATTTATGATAAGTAGTTGGACGTCAAATCTACAAAAACTCCACCATTAAAGTTTATGCCAGAGCCAAATTTTGCAAACTTTAAAGTCAACATCGCCTTACAAACAAAATTGTAAAAAAGATTTGTGTGCACAGATGCAGTAAGTAAAGCTTCAAATTTACCTCGGACGGGTATCGATGATGCCATCTTCGCAATGCAGTAAGTAAAGATTCAAATTTACCTAGGACGTGTAGTGATGAGGCCATCTTCGCAATGCTTAAGACTTATCGAAGGGGTCTTTGCAGAAATGGCAATTGAACGTGTTCTTCAGATGTTTCTTCCTCTAATAAGGTGAATTCACATTCTCATTGCTCGGATTGGAGTATTTTACGACATTTACTGAGACTTTGACCGCTTGAGAGTCACTTCCACTTGCATTTCCATTTAATTTTCCATTTACAGTTTCTTTGAAGCCCTTCTTCTTCTTTTTCGCTTCTTGCTAATTCTTTTCTTGGAATTGGATTAATCCAAATATATGATATCTTTGGCTTTCGCCCTCCTTCCCTCGGCCCTGGCCTTGACAGTCACAGACGTCTTTGATCCTGTTGCTGACTGTGGCCAAGTAAAAAGAGCCCGAGTCCTCATTTTTCCGGAATATCACAACTCTTTCCTTCCAAATGCAAATGTAGCTCAAAGAACACATAAATTTGCTCATGAAACGTTCCCCAAATCTAGATCATTGCCACTTTCCCCTTGCTTCGCTATCGCTTTGTGTTTAAAACCCTTTGCTTCGCTTGCCACCATAAACTGATGCCTTCAAACTTGAGGCCTGTACACTTACTTGATGAATAGGCCTGACCATACATGCCAGAGAAAAGGCAGGGGCCCTTTTAAATGGTTCAACTGTTGGTTCAACAATTGGTTTGAGGGAGATGGCCGAGTGATTTAAAGTGGTAGTCTGTCAATGTTTGAATCCCAATCTATTGGTTATTTTTTTTATCTATCATCTAGCATAAACTGAAAGAGAAGAACTATCTTTTAAGTGCAGTAAAGAAGTAGGCTATGAACGGGTTGGAAAGAGAGTAGCTAGTTTCTGCCCTGACCAATAACAAGATCCAATAGAACACAGTGTTTCCAAGAAACCTATTAGTGACTTGGGCATAGGGGAAATCTGCATAAGAGATAAGGTCTTTAGACACTCGATCATTAAGGAGAGGAAAAATGATCATTCCCTCGATGACCTCTTGGGTCAGCGTAAGGGAGCCCATTACTTCATTAAGATTGATCTCAAGACAGGCAAGATTGTTGGAGGAATTAATTTCTACCTACCTCTTCAACCACCAGAATTATAGACTCTTCCTCCACCGCCATACCCACCGACATATCTCCCGCTCTGAGAACTCTTTGGATTCTCGAGATTTTTCCATAGCCTCTATAAATATGAGGCATATTTATCTGTTTTCATCATCAAGCAATAACATTTGTTTCAGTCTGTATTATCTTGTGTTCCTTTGCTTCTACCCAAACATCGTGGTATCAGAGCTTGGATCTGGGTCTAACTCCCTCACGGGAGGGCCCAGGATCTTGAGAGGAGTTTCCCAACGGTACATATATGAGTGGAGAAGCGTAGTCTTGTTGTTGGAGCAGAAGCGGTGGCACCATCAAGGAGAGCGAGTTAAGGCCTCATCGCTGGCAGAAGCATCTTGATCGTTGTATAAAGTAGAGGCATCTGTAGAGCCAGAGAAGAAACTGAAGACTGTTGTTATGAGCGGTCGATGTCAGCTGCATCTTGGGGCAGCTAATCCGAGACATTGCATGAAGGATCTTAAATCAATTTGCGGGTGGATCCAAGGATTGATCCACGCTACAAAGGTTGCATTGCAAGCTGCAGGGTCATTTGGGGCTGCCTCAATTTGTCTTCCAGTTATTATAGCAGGGGTAGACCTGCTTATTTCCGTAATAACCAGGGGGAATGCACATGCATTTGGCAATATTTGGAAAAGGTGAATTCGAAATCTGGTTTTCCGAGCTTGCGAAGGACCATTTCTCATCATCGTGGAGAAGTCTAGCTCTGTCGAAGGCATTATTGTACTCTACAAGGAAGGGCGATTAAAGGAGGCGCTTAGTATTTTCAATACTATCCATAAATGTATATGCTTCATATGTTCAGAATGGAATTTGCGAACTGTTTGAAGAATAGAGGAACACATAATGTTCTTCTCTTGTCTTGCGATGGAGAAAGTAAAATGTCTTATTGGAGTGTTAGTCTGGGTATTTACACAAAAAATTTAAAGGTAGTATGATTCATGTGTGATTTCAAATTGGAGTTGGCAGACTTGTTGCAGTACATACATAGAATGCTATGGCAATTTTTCTTTTTTGGTGCTAAGAGTGAGCGTTGTTTGCATTCTTTATAGAGGCATAGAAAGCATGTGCACTCACTTTTTCAGATAAAAGTGGATAATATTTGGTATTTGTTGTGTTAGCATATGTATATGTATAGTGATAATATGCAATGGGCTTATTGGGCGCATTGAATGGTTTATATGTAATGGGCTTATAATTTGGGAATTTAGTAAATAATGCTTCTTGTACCTGTGATAAAATGTTATAATGATAAGTGATGTAAGGGGTGCATGATCAGTAGTACCCGACACCCTAGAGGTTTTTGGTCCAAATTTGTAAAGCTTAGCCATAGGCATAGGCAAGCTATATTCGCCAAGAGGTTTTTGGTCCAAAGTTGTAAAGATTAGCCATAGGAAATGAAAGCTATATTCCCTAGGTGTTTAGTAATCCCTGTTGAGTCAGGCCTACATGTATTAGAGTGATCATGTAGCATGTATCCCTCTTAGGCATAAAGAGTGGATGTGGCATCAAGCTATGGAATTAACCACTAGGTAGGTACGAGGGTGGTAGGTGTACTCGTATCTAAGTTTGATGGTGATCAGAGAAGTTAGATCTTCGATTAAGGGGAGGAATGTGAGATTAAGTAATCTCAGAGTGTGAGTTGGTTGGGACCAAGTTATGACTAAAGGAGTCTAATGTATTGATGAACCATGTACGTGAAAATGATACCTAGAGAACTGGCGAGTACAGGGGATGGTACCCATGTATCTCGGTAGATGGATTTATTTTTATATGGACATCAATGATCAATTGTTTGCAGGTGAAAAAAGAAGATGCAAAATTTCGAGCATTGATCAATGTTATGCAGGTATAAAGAAGAAGCAAAAAATGTTTGAGGATAAAACTCATAGTGAAGAAATCCAAAGTGAGTGCGTGCGATGTAAATAAAAAATTGAAGGAAGCCCAACCATATGAAGATAGAAACTGAGGATGATGACATGAATCATATAAAGACCTAACCAAGACATGTATTCGTTGAGGAGAAGACATTGTAGATCAAAGAAGCAACTTGCAGATATATTTACAAAGTCTATTGGCACAAGACCAATTTGAGTATTTGAGAGAAGCATTGAGCATTATAAATATTTATATAATTAGTAGTAGAAATTAGGGGGGAATGTTGGAGGAATTAATTTCTACCTACCTCATCAACCACTGGACTTCTAGACTCTTCCTCCACTGCCATACCCACCGACATATCTCCTGCTCCGAGAACTCTCTGGATTATCGAGAGTCTTCCATAGCCTCTATAAATACGAGGAAGATGTATCTGTTTTGATCATCCAGCAATAAAATTTGTTTCAGTATGTATTATCTTGTGTTCCTTTGCTTTTTCCCACACAAGGATATCATCAAGTTTCAGGACATCCTGAAGATCTCTGGAAGACCACATTCAAATCTGGTCAGTAAAGGAAGATTTCGCCAAAGCATCTGAAAGGCCCTATTAGAATTTCTGCTGGCTCGAAAGAGATTTTGACTTCTTTCCACAGGCATAAATCCGGCAAGGTCCTGAACTGTTCAAAAGGAAAAGGAGCCTTATTAAATAGGCACCCGCTAATGAAAATCCTGCCTGAACCAAGACCCCGAGGATTCATCACTAAAGGGGAGAGCCATATCTACCCAAAGGGTTTCCCCATGATCCAATCCTTAGTATTGACCTGAAACTCTTGACTATGGCTCTCAATCCGGCAGGGACGCTTAGCTCCGATTCCACCTAATGCTAGATGAATTGGATCACAAAGGTGCAGAGAGAGCAACTGGGACTGTAATCCGTGTATTTGGCTCTTCCACTATATATATACATATATGCACTTTCCATTTATCTGAATGGTCTTTGTAAGCCCACATTCCGTGTAGCTTAAAGAGTGGAATGTGAAATCCATCTTGAGAAATGAAAAACAAATCTGCAAGACAAAAACGAATTGCAGAACAGAGGAAACAGAAAGACGAATTTAACACAGAACCGAATTGCATAAGAAACACCACACTTGATCTCATTATTGGAATGGATATTTAAAGGAAATTACATGCAACGGGTGCTTCGTAAATAACGAAGCAACTCAC
>JASDQU010108019.1:8393-35412 GCA_032191745.1 Picea mariana
AGAAAAAGTGTGTGGTGAAAAATTCAGATGATAAGATTCAGATGACCACCAAAGAACATTCAAAAGCTACAAAGTCATCTAAGAAAGTAAATGAAGGAAAATCTAAAAGTTGTGTTGATGTAATCAAAACCTCCATCAATGACGAAGGCAAGAGGAAGAGAGAAAATGATGTTCCATAAAAAATTGACATTCCTCCCAAGTACAACAAGAAAATATTTAGAATATATTTACCACAAAGATGGTCTTGCATAAATAGGTACCAAAACCCTTTCCCTGGTTATTCTTTTTCTCCCAATCACTTTAGTCATAAAGAAATAGATTGTAGAGAACATGCAAGAAATAACTATGTACGAAACAAAAAAATAAGTGCTTATGGGTTCTCAAATAGAAATTGTAATTCATTTGCTCCATTATTTGATTACAATGTTGTATGTTATAAGTGCAAAAACTATGGTAATATAGCACGTTTTTTGTAAAAGTGACCCAGTGGAAACTTCTAGACAAAACAAGGAAGTGGATACCCTTTCCAAACAAAAGAAAGAACCCATAGGAGTTTGGAAAAGAAAGCAAGAGCAAGAAAAGAAAAAAGAGGAATGTGCTTGTGCAAACTTCTCTATGTGCTCAAAACAAAGGAAACCAATGGTGTTTGGATGCTCAAACCACATGACAGGTGACAAGAGAATGTTTCTCACTTTGAAAGAAGTTAACGAAGACAGTGTGAGATTTGGACATAATTATGCCACATGGATAGCAACAAAATGTACTCTCGATCTCAATTATGGAATGACTAAAACATAAAATGTCTTGTATGTTGAAGGTTTGAAACTCAATCTTTTGAGTGTTATTCAAATGTGTGATCAAGGACACAATCTCACATTTCATTTTCAAGGCGATGAGATACGGAAGAAAAGATCGAGAACACTAGTGGAAAATCCATATAGAATCTCAAATAATATATATATCCTCAATGAGATCAAGGGAGAAAAATGTTATATGGGACAAATAAATGAAAGTTGGTTATGGCATATAAGAATGGGCCATATGAAATTTGATAATATAGTAAAAATAAGACCTAAACAAGCAGCACGAGACATGCCAAATATTGTTAAACCTTCAAGCACTCTTTTCAAGCAATATTAGCATGGAAAACACACAAGAGCAAGTTCCAAATCAAATGAGTACTCAATAATGAAGTCATTTGAACTCATTCATACATATATTTGTGGACTTACAAGAACATAAATTCTACAAGGTGAAAATTACTTCTTGTTGCTCGTTGATTATTACTCTAAAATGACAAGGGTTATGTTTCTCAAAGAAAAATATGAACTCTTTGAGAAGTTCAAATAATTCAAAGCATTGGTTGAAAATGAAACTAATTTGAAAATAAAATGTTTGATATTAGAGAGAGGAGGTGAGTTGATCTGAAATAAATTTGAAGAGATTTGCGAGCTTCATGGAATAAAGAGGCATTTTAAAGCTGCAAGGAATCCATAGTAGAATAGAGTGGTAGAAAGGAAGAATTGAATGGTACAAGAGATAACTAGAACAATGTTAAATGAATATAAGCTATCAGAAAGTTTTTGGAGAGATCTAGTTAACACCGTGGTCTACATTCTGAATAAAGGGAAAATCAGAGTCAACAACAACAAAACATCTTATGAGTTTTGGAAGGGTAGACAAGAAAAAATTAAATAATTCTATGTTTTTGGAAGGAAGTGATACATAAAATGAGATGATTATGGTTTTGCAGATCCCTCGATTAGGATAATTATTATGGTTTTGATTAGGATAAGGACCTTTTTTAGATCCCTTCCCAGATCTTTGGCCAGATCTTTGGCCAATTTTCCCTCTCTCTTCGCTTCCCTGTGGATATATGCTCCACGGTAAAATCTATGGGGCATTTGGGAGATTCATGGAACTCTGATAACATTGTTACATCCATGTCAACCACTAGTGTAAGGATATCCCCCTACACGGGAGGCAACAAAACATCAAAATCTTCACTCTTCAAATCCGTTTGTATCCCGGGAGAGCTGTTTCTCCTTCTCTTTATCAGACTCCCATCATTCCTATAAGATGAGGTGTCATCATTGGATGCTCCAGTTATCTCTGCCACTGCATTCTCAAGATTCTCATTCTCCATAGATCGGTCCATTTAATTACCCTCCAAAGTATTTTGTAAGTAATCACTTCCTTTGTAGTAACAAAAGATGCAGAGTAACAAATATTGATGTTGATGATGTAGAAGATCAAATATTGTTCAGGAGGAGCTGAGGGTTAAGGAGGGGAGAAAATATTATTCGTCAGAAGTTCAACGTTAAGGAGAATAGAAAATATAAAAAATATAATCTGGCAGAAGTTTAAGGGTTCAGGAAAACATCAAAAGCTTAAGGTTAGGGTTATGGAAATTATACATGGTAGATCGGTCAATTCTCATGAGTGTTATATTTTGAATCTTTATATTTTTGGTCAATTTTGATCATTTGTGCAATCTTCCTCATCTAGTCAATTTTCATTTCGAGATTGCATATGTTATGCTTTGAAATTATTGTATAGAGGAAGGCGTAGAGTCTTTTCCCTATCAGATATTCATTCGACCTTATTTTCACAAAGGGTTAAGGAAAACATCAAAAGCTTAGGGTTAGGGTTATGGAAATTACATATGGTAGATCGATCAATTCTCATGAGTGTTATATTTTGAAGCTTTATATTTTTTGGTCAATTTTGATCATTTGTGCAATCTTCCCAATCTGGTCAATTTTGATTTCGAGATTGCATATGTTATGCTTTGAAATTATTGTATAGAGGAAGGCGTAGAGTATTTGCACTATGAGTTATTCATTCAACCTTATTTCCACAAAGGCTTTGGATTTTTTAAATAATATATCATATTAATGATAGTTCATTTTCTTTTTTAAAATGCATATGTCGAGAATAATGGATAATATTTTTTTTTTTTTTAGTAAAAAGTGGGACCTTTCATATTAAAGCTTCATCCAAAAAGAGGATGCATGACACATAGGAGCCAGGTGTCCTGCCTGTGTAGGAAACCAGGACACCTGGCTATCTCACTGTAACATGTCCAAAAATTATAGAGAGCATGGAGCCACCCTGTCCGTAGGAAACCAGGGGGTATATTCGTGACTAACAATAGTTTGATAATATAGTTTCTAAGGCTATCCAGACTGACACCTAGAGGACTACTGTCCTGAGAAAATACAATTGCAAACATAAAGAAAAACATGCAGACTCTAAGACCTGTTAACCAGTGCTCTCCTTGTCGTCCTTCGCTTCTGCTGCATGGACTGGTATTGCAAATGGCTGTGCACAGGTAGGACATAGGCGTTTGGGCATGTCGTTGGAATAAGCCGCATAAAGCATATCCAGGCGCTGGCTTGCATAGACCTCTCGGAAGATTTGGTCTTCAACCAGACTTCTCACTTCAAATATGAGCTGCAACTGCTCCGGGAGTAAAATAGGTGGCGAGGGCGTTCTTGGCTACTTGTCATCACATCCCAGACATCCTGCGTCCTTAGCTGCACCAGTGTCCATCCAGGGCACCTCTTCAATGATGCAAGTTTCTATGCAGGGGTCTGAGGAAGCTTTAGCGCAGGAGTCGGAGGAGTTCCTGCCGTGGGGAGTTGTTCCAGACCTGAAGATACGGGTGTGGGGGTCCCAATTATCAGGGACAATAATCATTTTCCTTTCCGAAAAATCCGGTGGGAGCTGAATGCTCAAGTCTTTTTCCACAATTGTGCCAGGAGATGAACCTGCTGCCGGAGTTGCATGTCGTCTTCGCTGCCTGGCCAGAGTCACTGCGCATTTGAATTCTCGGTGTCGTTTCCTTCTAGAGGCGGCTGCATACCGGCCAACCCCTCTGCGTGGTCGCCCCCTCAATCACAGCATGACTCAAACGAAGGTTAGAGCCAAGTCGATGAAATCTTGATGGCAACCTCGCTGCGCAGGAAACTGCTCGAACAAAATGGAACTCCCGAGAAGGTTGATGGGTAAATGAGCCACTATAAACGCCATTAAAGCCATGAGCTTAATGCTTTGGCTAGCTGGACCGAAGGCGCTCGTGCTGAGTTGCATCAGGTTACGGAGGTGGTAGGAGCTGATGCTCAAATTTAATCATGGAGTGTGTGGGGAGGACCGGTATTAAAGGCCCCCCACCTTCCCCTCGCCGCCTCCCCTTGCCACCTCCCCTCACCATCCTCAACGCGTGTCACCTCATCCGGGGTTGGGAAATATTTGCTGGCCAATAGCTTACAACGATTGTAGAGATCAGAGGGCTCTATGCTTCTGGTGTCCTAGGTTATGTGCTCCCTTTCCCTATGTACACCCTCATTGGCTAGGAGATCGGCTACTCTGTTTTCCTTCCTTTTAATGTGGGAGGGGATGACACTGATATTATGCCTGAGTAAATTTTGGAAGTCTTCTAACAGTCCTGCCAGACGCCAACTGGGAGAGATTTTGTGTGGGTGTCCCCCGTGCAGGATTTTTGTGATGAGCTGGATGACTATTTGGGAATCCCCTTCCAGGATGATGTTGTGACTGGTAAGAGAAATAGCTTGTTGGAGTCCCTGTAGGAGGCCTGTGAGTTCTGCAACATTGTTGGTGGTTTCTCCCAAATATCCCGCATTCAGAGTTAAAATTTCCCCGGTAGAGTTCCTGATGACCGCGCCATAGCCAGTCGGTCCAGGGTTGCCTTTTGAAGCTCCATCGAAGTTGATTTTTATGAATCTAGCTGGAGGGGGGGTCCAAAGGGGGGGACTGGGGAAGTGGCTCTTAGGAGGGCGAAGAATCCCTGAGTCTTTGAGGCTGAGTGTCCAACTTTGGAAGATGTGTGCCTCCTCCCGGTTACAATCTTTGTCCTGAGGTTGCCAATTCTTGCTCTGAATTGTTTCTCTGATGAGCTTGGCGACTGATTTCCAGGTTGCCTCTGCCTGGGAATGCTTGGAGTGAAAGATGTGTTTGTTCCGCTCCTTCCAAATCTGCCAAAGAATGAAGCCGGGTAGTAAGAGCCAGATTTGGTTCAGAATGGGGTTGATGTAAGTGATTGAGTCCCAGTTATCTATGGTGTCTCTGATGCTGCCACGATTTTGGTTGGATCGGCACATGATTTGTGCTCCCTGATCCCAAATTATTTGGCTGTAGCTGCAATCGTTAAAGAGGTGCTCTTTGGTTTCCTCTTGGGATTGACAAAGGGCGCACATGGATGGTCCGGTGAATCCTCTTTTCCTGAGGTTGTCCCATGTTAAAATTCTGTTGTGAATGATTAACCAGAGGAAAGTAGATACCTTGGGCCATAACTCTTTACGCCAAATTTTTCTCTAGATGTGATCCCCTTGCTGATTGTTAGGATTGCAGTGTATGCCATAGGCCTCTTTTACCGAGAAGTTGCCTGAAGCTGAGTGTCCCCATCTGAGTATGTCATGCCCCTCTCTCCCGGGGATTTTCCTACGTCCAGCCTCTTGCTGCCAGGCAGTTAGGTTTAGATCAGGGGGAATGCCTAGCTCATGGTTGGAGGTTTTCCATTGTCGCCAGGTGTGTTCTGCATCCACAGGTTTCCAGAGGTCACGTACCTTCAGTGTGGGGATCTGGTTGAGGGAAAATTGGAGGGGTACGAGTTCTTCTGAGTCCTGTAAAGGCTTGAGCTATTGCCACGAATCTTGCCAGAACCTTGCACTATCTCCATTGCGTATTTCCCAAAAGGCGTGTTTCTGTATCATGTCCCTGTTTTACCAAGCTGTGTTCCAGATGTTCGACCACTGAATTTTGATGGTGTGTCTGATTAGCTGATCCGGTTGCATTGTAGGAGCATATTTGTTCTTCCAGATTTGAGCCCATAAAGCATCTGGTGTTTTCAGCCACCTCCACCATATCTTGGCTCCCATTATCTGATTAAGCTTTTTGGGGTCCTGTAGCCCCAGGCCTCCTCTGTCTTTTGGTGTGCATACCTTTTCCTAGCCTACTAGGGCCCATTTCTTCTTGGCCTGCACTCCTTGTCAGAGGAAATTCCGTTGGATGTTTCTGATTGCTTTGATGATGTGTTTGGGGGCAGCAAGCGCAGTGAAGAGGTAGGTGGGAAGGGTTTGGAGGACTGATTTTAGCAGAACAAGTCTGGCTGCAAGGTTTAGAGGTCTGAAAGTCCATTTGGATAATCTATTGGAGATGGAGATAAGGAGGCTGTCCCAGGAGATTGTTTTAGCGGGTGATCTAGTGAGGGGAATACCCAGGTAATTGGACGGAAGGGAGCTCCTGGGGATTCCCAGGATTCTGGAAATATGCAATTGGACTGCAGTGGGGGTATTGAAGAAGAAAATCTTGGACTTTTCTAGATTCAGAGTCATGCCCGAGGCTTCAGAGAAGTCTGAGAGGATGGAGTTGAGTTTAAGGGATTCCCGAGCGGTAGGGGAGTTCATTAGAAGGGTGTCATCAACGAATTGGCTGTGTGAAGGGGCAGGTCTTATGTTGTGTAGGGGTAGGCCTAGGAGGGTGCCTTCTAGAACTGCTGATTTAATATAGCGGCCTAGGCCTTCCGCTATTAGAACAAAGAGGAAAGGTGAGAGTGGATCGCCTTGTCTAATCCCTCGGGAGGCCGATAAGGGGCGCAAGGGGACTCCATTGACGAGGATTGAGAAGAACGCCGAAGAGGTGAGGTTCAAAATCCAGTGTACCCAATCATGTTCAAAACCAAAGGATTTTAGAATAGCACG
This sequence comes from Picea mariana, assembly GCA_032191745.1. NCBI lineage: Eukaryota > Viridiplantae > Streptophyta > Pinopsida > Pinales > Pinaceae > Picea > Picea mariana. The sequence goes on from JASDQU010108019.1 coordinate 15,116, forward strand.
GAGATACTGCCAAGTGGCCCTGTCAAAAGCCTTTGAGAGATCGAGTTTAATCAACATACCTGGTGTTTTTGTTGTATTGAGAGATCTGACCACCTCATTAGCCAATATGACGCTATCCATTATCTGCCTTCCTTCTACGTATCCAACTTGTTCCTTGGAGATAATAAAAGGAAAAATTGGCTTGAGTCGATTTGCAATGACCTTGGTAATAATCTTGTAGATGACATTGCATAAAGTGATGGGTCTAAACTGTTTGGGGTTCGTGACTCTTTCCTCCTTTGGGATGAGGGTGAGGAAGGTGGCGTTAAAGGCTTGGAGCACTTGTCCTGACGATCTGGATTCTTCAACTACCTCCCATACGTCCTGGCCTATAATGTCCCAATAGTGGTGAAAGAAATCTGTAGTGAAACCATCGGGGCCTGGGGCTTTACCTGGGGGCATGTCTTTTACTGCTCTGTCCACTTCTTCCTTGGAGATTGGTCGATTGAGAGCTGCATTTTGTTCTGGCGTGATTAGCTTGGGGATATGTCTGGTGACTCGGGAGATTGTTGCCGCCCTATCCTCGTTATTTTCCGTGAGGAGGGTTTGGTAGTATCTGTGGAGTTCTTCTTCAATGCGCTCATGGTCCCTGATTAGTTTGCCTTGCTCGTCCTCCAAATGTGTTATTCTGTTGATGTGTCTTCGGTGTGTCATGGTTCTGTGGAAGAATTTGGTGTTCTTTTCCCCTTCCTTGAGCCACTGAACTCTAGATTTATGTCTCCAGAGTATCTCCTCTTGCCTCCTACGTTGCTCAAGTTGCTCCTGTAATTGCTCCTTTTCCTGCATGAGTTCAGTAGTGCGGGCTCCTGATATGAATGTCTTTTGTATTTCAGCTAGCCTGAGTTCTGCATCTCTGATGGCTTGTTGGATATTGCCGAAGGTGTTTTTGTTCCAGTATTTGAGCTTTTGCTTAAAATTTTTAAGTCTTTGTTGAAATCTGTACATCTTGGTGCCCTCGTCAATCTCTGATTGATTCCACCAGATTTGTGCTAGTTGATGGAAGTCTGGATGTGTTAGCCAGAATTTTTCAAACCTAAAGGGTTTGAGTTTTGGTGTCGCTTCTATGGCAATTTGGAGGGCTATCGGCTAGTGGTCTGAGCCCGTTCTGGGAAGAATTAGGCTTTCTATGCATAGATCTCTCTCAATCAAATGTTCTGTTACAAGAAAGCGATCGAGTCTACATGCTATATGTTGGCTGCCAGATCTACGATTAGACAAGGTGAAAGTGCCATTGCTATTCTCTATGTCTACTAATTTTAGCTGTTCAAGGAGGGTTTTGAACTTACCGATGTCTTGCTCGAGTCGCTTGTTGCCTCCCATTTTTTCCTCCAGTGACATTATCATATTAAAGTCGCCTCCTAGGATCCAGTTGGGCGTGTTCACCAGAGCTTTGACTTGGAACAGCTTTTCCAAGAATTTCTTCTTTTCCTGTTGTCCTTGTGGACCATAGACGTTAGTGATGGTCCCCTCCTTACTTGATCCTATTATTGCAAAGTGTGCTGATAGGGTGCCTGCTGTGGAGAAGGGTCCCCTAAGAGTCGTGTGGTTGGGGTTCCATAAAATTGCTAGACCACCTGCTGCTCCCATAGAGTCCGTATAAAACGACTGGCATCCTTTCCATATTCTTTGCATTATGTTCTCAGCTTCCAAACCATCGCATTTAGTCTCCTGTAACATTAGAATGTTTGGGGTTTCCTCTTTGATGCAGTCTCTGAGGATCCTTTGCTTGGATCTTCCGTTAAGCCCTCTGATGTTCCAAGAGATGACCTTCATCATTAAGAGGAGGGGTGTAGGTGGAGGTATCCCTCCGAGAGCTTTTGTATCTGCCCTGATTTGACCATTAGGTTCCCGTCTTCTTTGATCAGCTGATGAACTGGCTTCCGGCCTCGTCTTTTGCCTTCTCGTAGGATCTTTTTGGAGATAGAACTTGACTCTGTGGCAATCCCTAGACGCGCTGTGGAGCTCGTCGTTGAGTCGAGGAAGATCTTGTGAACCTTTCGCAGTTGTTCTTCAGGGAGACCCTGCAGGTCCCTCTGGTCTAGGGCCTCCTCCAATTTCTCCAGATCTATGTCGACGAGGTCTTGGGCATTCATTTTCATATGAATATCTCCGTCTACATCCCCTGCATCCTCTGTGTTGGTTTCTTTGGGTGGATCCGGAGGTGGGGTGGTAATACTCATGGCTTTGCCTGTCTGTAAGCCGGCATGGGGATCCTGGATTTCATCTTCTTCCAGGAGCTGGCTTAGAATATCGTAAGAGTTCCTGGTTTGGATCCTAGGTTTGGGATCGACTATCTGTCTTCGAAAGGGATTTTTATTCCTTGCTTGAGTCACGGTGAAGCCATCTTTCTGCATATTCGGAGTGGATTTGGGCACTGGCTGGTTCAAAGGGCAGTCCCGAAACAGATGGCCGTGTTCGTGGCATTTTCTGCACCTGAACGAGATGTGCTCGTAATCAAGGGTTTGGGCCCAGTCCTCATCCTGGTGTTCCAGAATTACAGTTCCTGGTAGGGCTTTGGCTATGTTCATGTAAACACAGATGCGTGCATATGAGGTGTATTTTCTCTGCTTTGTAGCTTCAGAGGCTTTCACATACTGACCAATGGTGTTTCCTATTCCCATTAGGATCTCCTCCAGCTAGAACTCTTGCGGGAGGGAGTAGAGGCGGATCCAGACGGGTGCCATTGTGAAGTCCTCCTTGTCTGGGCTGAAGCGCTCCGTCCAGTACCGTAGGAAAAGCCCTGCTGAGTTGAAGAAATAAGGGCCATTTTCGAAGATATGGTCCTTGTCCTCTAGATTATAGAGTATGATGGTGAAGAAGCCTTTTGAGATGATCTGGACATCGTAGTCACCTTTGGGGTTCCACCAATGTTTTATCCATTTTTGGAGATCCCTTTCTGATGGCCAGAGTCCCAGAAATTTGCCAATGAGGGCATGTTCTTGCATAAACTGTGTGTGTTCACCCACCCTGGCAGAGCTTATATGATATCGGGGTGCCTTTTCCATCTTTGGGATGCATTTCCCAGGTTCCCAGCTGCGAGGTGGTTTGGGATTGGAAGTGCTAGCTTCCGTCTCCATTTCCTGTTGCAAGCCCTGTTCTTCGGTGAGTAGTTTCTCTCGAATTTGTGGCGGCGGCTCAAATGCGGGTCGTTTTGCCCTAGTTCCAGATTTATCATTGGCTGCCACATTACTGTATGAGGGGGGTTTCCCCCCCTCCTCCGCGCCCATGATTGTGGATCAGCGTCGAAGTGGGTTTACAGTGAAGCAAAGGAATTTCGTAGCCTGAGAAGGTGCTGTAGCGATCGGTCTGTGTTTTGCATGGACCGCGTGCTAGGGTTCCCACTACCACAAGGTCACCATTTCTCAAAATAATTTTACATCCGAATCGAGAATAATGGATAATATTAATTATATAAATTAGTCAAATAAAATTTTAAGGAATGCATATATTATTTAAAATTATAATTATATTAAAATATATATCTTTTTAAAAATTATTTTTATTTTAAAAAATATATTATATCTTTAGTTTTGAAATAATACATTATATTGACTAATAAATTGTATTGATGGTATAAATTATAAATGGTTTTACAATTTATTTTTAGGAAAAAATATAATAATATATTTTCAAATAATGAATTATATTAACAATATAAAATTAATGATTTAGGTAATTTTCTCTTGGAATTATTCTTATTGATGTTAAAGAATTAATGTTGTTATTAATGCCATATAATTGTTTTATCAATATACACAACATTTTCAAGATTGATTTATATATAGGTTTACAAGTATATTAAAAAATGGGTGAATGTGAAAAAGTATAAAGTGAAATGGTGGTTTCAAATCCATGGGTTTGTAAGCCCATGGTATTTTTAGGTGTATTTTCCCATGGTATTTGGAAAAGTAAAATAATAAAAGTGGAATTAATTATTTAATTAATGGGTGCAATGTCTTTTTGAATTAACATGTCTCTTCATGTAGGGTCATGATAAAGTATAAAAAGATAAAATATTGAGACAACGTGCGTGGTGAAAGTAAAATAACATTTGAAGAAGTGGATGAACAAAAATTACATATCATTCCAAAAGGGGAGAGTTGATAAAAAACAGTTTTCGGTCATTTTGACATTTTTCGCTATATTTTATGGGATGTTTCAAACCATGAAATTTTGAGGAGATGTAGGCAAGATCTCTCGATACATGTGGTCAAAATCTCAAACATTGGTTCTCTATACTTTATGAGATATGCCTTGTGGAAGTTAGGGTTCTTGAATTATCATGAAAACAATTTCAAATAGGTCAGTTTGACATTTTTGTTATAACTTATTTTATGGGATGTTTCAAACCATCAATCATAAGGAGACAGAGGCGAGATCTCTGGGTACATGTGGTTAAAATTTCATATTTTGGTTCAATACACTTTCTGAGATATTCTTTGTGAAAGTTAGGGTTTATGAATAGTCTTGAAATAATTTTCAAACAAGTGAGTTTGACATTGTTGCTATAAATTATTTTCTAGAATTTTCATACTGTGAAATATTCAGGGATATGAGGAGACATACAAAAGTACCTCAAACTGTGAAATTTTCAGGGAATTGAGACATACAAAAGTACCTCGCCGGTCTAAGACGACATACCCAAGTACCTCAAATAAAAATTTCAAAATCAAATTTGTAAAATTGGATATGTGGCATGTTATACAAGTTCATTCTTGGGAAGAGGCCAAAAACAACAAGATTTGAGAAATTTACCTTAAATTTTTTATGATGATGTAGAAGTTCAAATATTATTCAAGCGAAGCTATGGGTTAAGGAGAAGATAAAATATTATTCGTTAGAATCTCAGGGTTAAGGTTATAGAAATTATACACAGTAAACAGGTCAACGTTATGTTTTGTCGGTCAAGTTTGATCATTTGTGCAATTACTCATCTCATCAATTTTAATCTCGAGAATACATATGTTATGCTTTGAGATTATTCATCGTTAAAGGGTAGGGGCTCTGCCCAATATTATTATATCATTGAAGAAGGGGTAGGATTGTGCCTTATCCATTATTTCTCCTTATGTTTTATTTAAAATTATATTAAAATAATAATTTAGTAGAAGAATTATTTTTATTTAGAAAAAATAAATTGTATCTTTATTTTTCAAATAATACATTACATTCTACCTTTTTTCTTACGAACATCAATCCAACCAGAGAAACTGATAGGCTCGACAACCTTCACCACCAAATCTAGGTGGTATGAGGAAATTTCAGAAGCTTGAGTTACTGAAGCTAAGGGTACTTCTATGTCACTCTCTGAATTATCTGATTCATGAGGACGTTTCTGAGTTTGTGAGAGCGGGGCTTTGGCCCTGAGTTTTGAAATAATACATTATATTGATTAATAAATTGTATTGATGGTATAAATTATAAATGGTTTTACAAATTTTTTTTAGAAAAATATAATAATATAATTTGAAATGATGAATTATATTAACAATATAAAATTAATGATTTAGGTAATTTTCTCTAGAAATTATTCTTATTGATGTTAAAGGATTAATGTTGTGATTAGTGTCATATTACAGTTTTATCAATACACACAATAATTTCAAGATTGATTTACATATACGTTTACAAGTATATTAACAAAAACCAATGCAGGTAAAGAAGTAAAAAGTGAAATGTGGTTTCAAACCCATGGGTTTGGAAGCCCATGGCATTTTCGTGTGTATTTTCCCATGGTTTTTGGAAAAGTGAAATAATAAAAAGGGGAATTCATTATTTAATCAATGGGTGCCATGGTTTTTTGAATTAACATGTCCGTTCATGAAGAGTTATGATAAATTATATAAAGATAAAGTATTGAAAAAAAGTGTGTGGTGAAAAATTCAGATGATAATATTCATATGACCACCAAAAAACATTCAAAAGTTACAAAGTCATCTAAGAAAGTAAATGAAGGAAAATCTAAAAGTTGCATTGATGTAATCAAAATCTCCATCAATGACGAAGGAAAGAGGAAGCGAGAAAATAATGTTTCATAGAAAATTGACATTCCTCCCAAGTACAACAAGCAAATATTTAGAAGATATTTCCCACAAAGATGGTCTCACATAAGTTGGTACCAAAACTCTTTCCCTGGTTATTCTTTTTCTTGAAATCACTTTAGTCATAAAGAAATAGATTGTAGAGAACATGCAAGAAATAACTATGTACGAAACAAAAACAAAAGTGCTTATGGGTTCTCAAATAGAAATTGTAATTCATTTGCTCCATTATTTGATTACAATGTTGTAAGTTATAAGTGCAAAAAATATGGTAATATAACACGTTTTTGTAAAAGTGACCCAATGGAAACTTCTAGAGAAAACAAGGACGTGGATAACGTTTCCAAACAAAAGAAAGAACCCATAGGAGTTTGAAAAAGCAAGAAAGAGCAAGAAAATAAAAAGGAGGAATATGTTTGTGCAAACTGCTCTTCGTTCTCAAAACAAAGGAAACCAATGGTACATTGATAGTGGATTCTCAAGCCACATGACAGGTGACAAGAGCAAGTTTCTCACTTTGAAAGAAGTTAACGAATATAGTGTGAGATTTGGACATTATAAGTCCATAGGGATAGCTAGAAAATGTACTTTCAATCTCAATTATGGAAAGACTAAAACATAAAATGTCTCGTATGTTGAAGGTTTGAAACACGATCTTCTCAGTGTTATTCAAATGTGTGCTCAAGGACACAATCTCACATTTCATTTTCAAGGCTATGAGATAAGGAATAAAGAATTGAGAAGACTAGTGGAAAATGCATATAGAATCTCAAATAGTGTATATATCCTCAATGGGATCAAGGGAGAAAAATGTATTATGGGACAAACAAATGAAAGCTAGTTATGGCATATAAGAATGGGCCCTATGAAATTTGATAATCTAGTAAAAATAAGACCTAAACAAACTGCAAGAGACATGCGAAATATTGTTAAACCTTCAAGCCTTGTTTCCAAGCAATATCAGCATGGAAAACACACAAGAGAAAGTTTCAAATCAAATGAGTACTCAATAACGAAGCCATTGGAACTCATTCATACATATCTTTGTGGACCTGCAAGAACATAAATTCTACAAGGTGAAAATTACTTCATGTTGCTCATTGATTATTACTCTAGAATGACAAGGGTTATGTTTCCTAAATAAAAATATGAAGTGTTTGAGAAGTTCAAAGCATTCAAAGCCTTGGCTGAAAATGAAACTAATTTTAAAATCAAATGTTTGAGATTAGATAGAGGAGGTGAGTTTATCTAAAATACATTTGAAGAGATTTGCAAGCTTCGTGGAATAAAGAGGCATTTTAAAGATGCAAGGAATCCATAGAAGAATGGAGTGGTAGAAAGTAAGAATTGAACGGTACAAGAGATAACTAGAACAATGTTAAATGAATATAAGCTATCATAAATGTTTTGGAGAGATCCATTTAACACCGTGGTCTACATTTTGAATAGAGGGAAAATCAAAGTCAACAAAAACAAAACATATTATGATTTATGGAAGGGTAGACAAGAAAAAATTAAATAATTCTATGTTTTTGGAAGCAAGTGATACATAAAATAAGATGATTATGGTTTTCCAACATGTCTAAGAGCACATCTACTATTTTATTATTTATTTCTGTGAACACAATTATCTCGAATAATTGGGCATCTTTTTTATAACTCAAAATGTAACTTTTATGCATCCTTGATGTTGGCCTACTTATTCATACATCTTCCAACCCATTTTGATGGATTTCTTCTAAAAAAACAACTTTTTGTATGACATATACCCCATGTTGTATAGGCAAAGTGCATGCATAAACTACTTGCTTACCTAAAATACCACATATATACACTAATTGCACTACTAAAAACACGCATGTGTACTGTAAAAAGTGACAAAAAAATACAAAAATTGTGTTTTACGATGGAGTTTACATGCTATCTTAGGTTTTACAACCATCTTCCCTATTGTAGCCCTTCTGGAAACAAATTAACCATAATTTGATCATATAAAAAGGGCCCTAGGGGGGTAATTTTGATATATCAAACTAGAGGCAAGATAAATATGCCAAAATTTATCCCTTTCATTCCAAGTCTTCTTACATTCTACTTTGAGTTTCATCCTCATCATTCCCTTCCATCCATCTTCATTATACGATCCATCATTTTCACCTTATATTGACATGTTGGCACTGAAGACAATATTGCAAATAACACACTTGGAGACAAAGTAGAAGAACCCACGCAAGGTTCGTGGAGCAACCCCAACAAAGTTCAGGTTGTAACCTCCAATTTTTTTATTAATAAAAGAGAAAATTTCTTGTGCCATATATTTATGTCTATGTGTTTGTGTTTATGAATATTTCATGAATAACCAACTCTTTAAATAATATTTATAATTAAGCATATGTTGTCCCGTATTGTTTTGTAGCATTGTTTCAAGCCATATTTGGGAGGAGGCTTGCGGTCTTGGGACGAACAACAATCAGAATGGATTGAAATCAGTCGTAAGGACTTAAGGTACATGTTTATATCTTATTTCTCTTCACTCAAATATCATAAGGTTGTGATTAGTTTGGGGTAGAATATAACCTTTTATGTCTTTTAGGGTGCCAAGGCTCTGCCTTTACGCCAGACCCAAATTAGGGGGATTTTCCCCATAATAGAATTGGTGAATCCACTCGGGAGTCTCTCTAGTGTCCTTTTAAGAGAACTTTGTTTGGCTTGAATTCATATTTTTTGAAGTATTCTGAGTCTTTTTGGGTCTCTGGTCACCTTAGAGGTGCTTACCAATTGTCTTGGGTTTATTGCTCTGTCTGAATCTCTTTCTTTTTTGAAAATTTTCAGCAATGTACGTGTCATGTTCTATACCCAACCTGCATACATACACATTCTGCATTATACACAACCAACATACATACATAGGTTGATTGTGCATATCACACAGTTTTTTCATCTTGAAAAGTTTTTTAAAAATGGTTTTCTTTCCTTTTAGGAATCCCTTGGATTCTCAAGTCTTCCTATGTCTATGGGGTCTCTATTGATTGTGGTTTGGCTAGGTTTAAGGCTCATATTATCTTAGAACTTGGAAAAAAAAAAAAATGTTTCTTTATCTCTTTTTGTTTATTGTCAAGCTTAAGGGTGCACTTGTGAGCTTTAGGTCCTCTTGTGCATTATGGTGAATCATTTCTCTCAAACAATGGTTTAGGGTATGTGTCAGTCTTTGGTTTTTCATCCTTATTCTTGATTATTCTTTGAAAAATATAAAACATCGTTGTTTGTTGTTTTCATTTCCAAGCATATAAAAATAAAAAATTGTTGTAGTTTATTAACTGTATTTGCATTTTATTATGCATGTTTTTTTAGTGTTAGTAGCTTATAATGTTGCTATAAAAGAAAAGAGTTATTATCCTTGTTGTCCATCGACCAAGTTTTGAGGATACATTGGTCGTGAGTGACTAATTTTGGGACTTCGGCAGGTTGGTCGCAGATGGAGCACCCAAGCGGAGCTGAGATCACAGGATATCACTTATTTTGCGAGATTGTGGACCCAACAAAGGGTTTACTAGGGTTTATGTAATGGGTTATGGGATGAAGGCCCATGGGTTAACCCATGATTTGGCATGTTTGTAAATGTATAAATAAGTAGCTAAGAGATGTAAGAAGAAATGGTTGGCTATGTGCATAATATGTTAGTAAGGCTTTGTGCTAATAAGGAGTTGTCTTAGTGCCTTGACCTAATTTTGGGAAGGAGGATCTGATGCACAACGTGCAGATCTCTTGTTTTTTGTGGAGTTTGGATCTATGGCTTTGTGCACAGGAGTGACTGAATGTATGAATATTCAAGATTAATAAAGAATAAGAAGAATTTGGTGGGCGTAGCCCCGTACTAGGGTGAACCACGTATATCCTGTGTCTTGATGTGCTTTGTGCGATGTGAATTATGCTATTTAGTTTCTTAGTGTTATTGTTATAATGTATGATGAATGCATATGATGTTGTTTCTTAGTTCTTAATGGTATTAAAGATAAATGTATACTAGATCTAAGCTAATGCTATGTTCTAAGTGATTGAAAGTGCTTGATCTTTATTGTTGTTGTGATGTTCTATAATAAGGGTTTAGTTTGCGATGTGAATGAGAATCATGAACTAATTCATATTGTTGTCTAAGTGCCCTGCTAAGTGTTGTAATCACATATATGTGTCCCATATTGGTTACGGACACTTGAGCCCTGTAACCCCCCCCGCCTCTGCCTCGAGTGAGACTGCATCTTCTTTACAGGTGTTGATGAAAGGGCCGATAGTTAGGGTTTTGTTGGTGCATTGTTTAAGTGTTGAACGTTGGGTCTGACCCTGTGCCAACAAATGGTTCCATTGTCGGGACCTGAAACTATGATTGCTGGGAATTGAAGAAAAGAGAAAGCTTTGTGCGTAGATCTGTTGTTGTAGTGCACAATATTATACTTTATTTGCGAAGCTCTGTGCTAAGAAAGAAACCTTATCTGAAGAAAAGGGATACGATCTTAAAGATTTGTGCTCTGGTAAGGGTAAGATAAGTGGAAATTTTTGTTTCGAAAGAATGAATCTAGGTATGTTTGATAAACTATGTCCTAGTCTGAAAACTAGGGTATAGCTAGAATAAAGAGTTGATCTGAATAAATTTTATAGAGAGAGATATGTTATTCCTATGCATAGAAATAATTTTTGGACTAATAAGTGGATGCAGGAACCTAGAAAGAATTTTTTCATATTGCAGGTCCAACACTATGATCCCAATGCATAGTACAAGAAAGATTGGGCATCATTTAAAAGAAAGAGAGGATTGACACTATCTTATAATTGTAGAAGACCAGGACATCTTTCTAAGGAATGACCAGGTACAGTTCCTATTTGTCTTTGTTGTAAAGCTATTGGTCATGAGGTTGAGGATTTCCCAAGGATGATTGATAAAGTTGAAAAGATGAACATGAGACAAGAAAAATTTGAAGAAAGTCAAGAGGCTAAGAGCATGTTGGAGAATCATAAAGAGAAATAGTCGGAGACTTTGTTAGTATTGTTAAAAAAAATAATGGATGATCACAAACACTTTAGTATAAAAGAGATCCTGAAAGAAAAACAATGCATAGTTACAAGAATAGAAGACTTCAACATAGACTGTGTATTGGATGAAGAAACACACGTGAAAATTATGCCAGAAAGCACTTGGGAAATTTTGGGAAAGCTTGCTATGGTACCTTCATTGGGAAGGATAGGCTTGTTTAAAGGAAAGATGATAACCTTGTGTGGAAGAGTTACTAATATACCCATGATTTCTCATGAAACATCGACTAAAGAAGAATTTGAAGTCATTAAATTTACTGAGAACAACGCCCCTTTTCCACTTTTGTTAGGAAAGACTTGGATTGAGAAGGATCATATAAAAAGGAAAGTAGAGGAGGAAGCTACATAATAGAAGAAGGAACTAAGGGACTTCATAACTAGAAAAATAGAACGAATAATAAAAGAACAAGAGGATAAGTCGAAGCAATAGAGGGCAAGAGAATTAGCCATCAAAGTTGAAAGAATGTAGGAAGGATTGAAGCACCTGTCCATGAAAGAAAGAAGTGTAGCCACCCAAGAAATAGTAAGAGAAGGGAAATTAACCTCATAATTTGTAAGATCACACCAGCAGTGCGAAGTCCTTTCACCAGGAGAGAATAAGAATACAAATGGGAAGATGATTACATAAATTGTTAGACAATATCAGATTACATGAAAGAAGGCCCAAAAGATTGATAACAAGAAATTTAAGCTGGAGGAAGCTACAGAGAACAGAAGGAGGACTTTGCAAGAGGAAGATCTTCAGAAATTGAACCTTGTCGGAATAGCAGAACCACGCAGAATGGGAATTCTCCATGACAAAGCTATATGACCGTTGGAGGCACCCTAACCATTAGAATGATGCTTCAGAATGGATAGAAAGTGTCTTTATGAGAGAATGGACCGTTGATATCATACCATAACAGACGAATTCACATTTATTGATGCATTCCTACCGGTTGAAGGAATCTGTTATGATGCTTTCTTATTTAACTCGTCGGACGTTGTGCTAGGACCACTTTTTTCCACCCGTGATTATCCAAGCTACCAGAGAATCAATTGTATATCACGATGTGATTTCTAGACCTCAACATCCATTGGATTACCTCGCTTATTTGTTCACCTACCCAATACATTTTTCTACAAGTGTGAATGTTGGGCAAACCTAGCACCTTAAAGATATTTGTTGGGGAGATCCTTATGAAGATAATGGCTGATAGAATTTTTTTTGTAGGAGTATAGGTGTCATCAACTGGGGGACTGCAAGCATCCCCTTCGACTAGACATCGTTCTAGCTGTGATAACCCTGCGAATGAGAAGAAAAGTAAGCATTATAATGATCTAGGTAACACGAAGCATATTCCGTCAGTCTTGCCAGAATATATACTACCTTTGGCTAGCGCGGTTAGCTGCGAAAAAATCCCACGTGACTTTGAGTACACGTTGATCACTACATACATCCCAAAGGGGATATGCATAGTTGTAAACCAGTTGGGACAAGTCCCATCTTTGAAGAACAACGACTTTAATCTCGGTGATAGAAAGAAATATGCCATGCTCGTGCCCCATAGGTATTTGATGAATATGACTCGAAAGAAGCCATGGATTAAGGAGCTCGCACAGTCCACGATAATGAATGTAATGAATATTCCTCACTTTGGTCAACATCAGGAGGTTAACGCTTGCATTAAAATCCTCCTGTTGTGCTATCATGGAGGATATTTGTGGCTCGACAAGCACATTACTATGGATTCGACGCTGATCCACTTGATTATAGGACTGAGTATGCAGGAGCTAGACCCTCAATAGTTCTACCCAGGGAAGACTTCAGATCACTCCCTAGCACAATGCATAAAGGAGGATTATGGCGGTGTAGAAAAGGGAAAGTGAGGCCACAAGGTAAATTCTATCTAGGATGGCGTAGTGTGCCTCTCTTGCCAATTTATAGCTGGAAATATCATTAGAAAGAATTGTCTGAAACAGGTCACTAGGTTCATAGTAGACCTCGTTGGGAATTTCATGGAGGAGATGCAAATGAACTGGGAGATTTATCTCATCAACTAGCTCGAGAAAGACTATCGTGAAGTGCGGGATCAAGGGTATGAATTCCATTTTAGCTGGCTACTTGTATTGATTGCATTTTTCACTTGGCATATGCCAGAAGGAATGACATTTCCTGAAGTTGAGCCATGGGAGTCATTGACCACAAGGTTCTCCACCTTGTGGCATATGAATGACATGTCGAAGCAGTGGAAGTCGAACATTGTGTTCCATGCCTACTACCACCAACTGAAGTGTGCTATTGAGGCATTTCCATGCATGACACCGAACAAATTTCACTAGTACAGGCCGCTAGTGAAGTTCCATGTAGATCGACACTTTATATATATCACTACGCGCATGGATGAGAGAAAGGAGGAGTTAAGGTCCTATTATAAGCTAACCGATGAAGACATGGAGTAGATCACCAAAGAATGGTCAACGGAGTTCCTTGTATCGGTTGAAGATGAAGATATCTCTAATGCAGACATCATAGGAAGCTCCTTGGTCACCCGGGTCAAGCATGTCGGGCAGAGCAGTGCGAAGAAATAAAATAAAAAGGTAGAAGTCCATCACATATAAATTTATGAGGAGGACAATTCCTTTATAGAATATGGATCTAGCTCGCCAGAAGGAGGAGGAGAAGACCAGGGAAATGGACAAGGAGGATGGGATGATGGAGAAATGCAAGAAGAAGGTGAAGCTAGACTACCGAAGGACCCCCCTACCGAGGCAGAAACATCAAATAAAAGGAGGGCTTCCCTGTAGAAACCCTCGGAAAGAAATAAGACATGTGCCACTAAGCCCAATATGAAGGCCATGCTCACAGAGGAAGATGTCAATCTAATCATCGTAGTCATGGAGGATGCTTCAGAAGATATATTGCAGTGATATGGAGAAAAGAAGGAAACATTGTACGAAAGAATCGAGAAGGAGATGAAGGAGATACAACAAGCCATTTATTCAAGCCACACAGTACCTACTGCACCTTCTTCATTAAAGATTGTAGAATTGGGGGATGAGCCTGCCCAATTATGAAAACATGAAGATGCAGCAGAGGATCGACTTCATCGAGTCCATGAAGAGAAGGAGAAGGCTACAGAAGCATTGAATCAAAAAAAGGAGGAGGTCGTATAGAAACTACAAGTTACGTAGTCTTGCATAACCACCTACGAGAAGGATAAAGAAGAAATTTAGGCGATAGTAGAGGAGGAAAAAGAAAAGATACAAAAAGAAAAAGACTAGATTCTCGCAGAGCAGATTGCGGTTAAAGAAGCGGTGACTAAAGCACTTCACTCTGTGTCGATCTTGGCACAAGAGGAACAAGATTCAATCTATTTCAAGTGGGGAATCTCGAGGAGGCCATTCAACAGCTTCAAGTGAGGATAATGGAGTTAGAAATCCAAGCAATGTCGAGCACTCTGCAAGAAAATGTGCAATCATAGGGAGGAAGCCGCCAAGAGTGAAATTGGAAGGATTAGGACCCTCACCTTAGAATGTAAGCAGTTGAGTGATTGAAGTGAGAAAACATATGAATGCCTCACATAATACCCAAAGCTGAGGAAACTAGAAGAGCAGTCGTAGTGGGCATAGAAGCAGGCATGCACCATGCAGGCGAAGATGAAGTTACTCACTACAGTCGAGTGAATGAAGAGATCACAGGAGCAACAAGTAGTATACCAATAGATTACTTCCATCCAAAGTAGATTCATGGAAGTTACATAGAGACTATAGTCGGTGCAGGAAGAAGCCTGCATGATTTTTGAAGAGATTGAAGGATAAGGCCCGCTACTAGACCAAGTGGTTACGACAGTGGAACAGTGCCTAGAAAGGCCTGTTATAGAGAAAATCATTCAGGAGTTTTCCAAGCAAGAGGCTCTGGCGAAGAAGAAATTCGAGGTAACTCGAGCTAAGATTGAGGCCTTTGAAGCAAGACTGCCCAGATATGAGTTACTCGGGACGAGTCATAGGTGAGTGTTGGGGGCCTGTTGCCCCTCGACCAAATTTTGAGGAAACATTTGTCATGATTGACTACTTTTGGGACTTTGATAGGTTGGTCGAAGATGGAGTGCCCAGGCGGAGCTGAGATCGCGGGACCTCACTACTTTTGCAGGCTTGTGGACCCAAGAAAGGGTTTACTAGGGTTTATGTAATGGGTTATGGAATGTCGACCCATCGGTTTACCCATGATTAGGCCTATTTGTAAATGTATAAATAAGTAGCTAAGAGATGTAAGAAGCAATGGTTGGCTATGTGCATAATATGTTAGTAAGGCTCTACACTAATAAGGAATTGGCTTTGTGCCTTGACCTGATTTTTGGAAGGAGGATCTAGTGAGTAGTGTAAAAATCTCCTGTCCTCTGTGGAGTTTAGCTCTGTGGCTTTGTGCACATAAGAGACTATGTGTAATAATATTGAAGACTAATAAAGAAGAAGAAGAATTTGGAGGAGGTAGCCCCACACTGGGGTGAACCACACATATCCTGTGTCTTGATGTGCTTTGTGCGATGTGAATTATGATATTTATATTCTTAGTGCTCTTGTTATAATGTATGATGAATGCATCTAATGTTGTTGATTAGTTCTTAAAGGTATAAAATATAAATGTATACTATATCTGAGTTATTGTTATGCACTAAGTGATTAAAAGTGCTCGACCTTTATTGTTGTTGCGTTGTTCTATAATAAGGGTTTAGTCTATGATGTGAACGAGACTCATGAAATAATGAATATTGTTGTCTAAGTTCTTTGCTAAGTGTTGTAATCAAATACATGTGTCCCAGATTGGTTACAGACACTTGAGTCCTATAACGCCCTACCTATACCTCTAGTGAGACTGCATCTTCTTCACAGGTGATGCTGAAAGGGGTGGTAGTTAGGGTTTCGTTGGTGCGTTGTTTAAACATTGAACTCTGGGTCTCCCCCTATGCCAAATATCCCAATGTTCCTTCTAGGATTCTTACATGAAATTTTTAGTAGTTGCAGTGCATTTTGAAACGAAAAAGCATTCTAGGAAAAACTGCATTTTAGGATCTTGGTCTTTATTTTAAAAATTTTGCACCTTCAAAGTTAAAAAACTAATTTTTCAGTTGTAGAACAAAGTTTTCTTTCAACACAATGTTATAAAATATTATTAACTCTTCTATTTTGTCTCTCAAAAATGCCACAAGTTTCACTTATGTTTCCTGCTAAGTAATCAAGCGATTAAAAATAATGAATAATTCTAAAATAAACTAGACTTTTGTGTTTATAGGGTACACCACGTAGTCTAGTATTTAGGGCCTTGAAATAGGTGTGGATAATAAAGTCTTCAAGGCCACTTAAATAAACCTAAGAGTCTATGATAAGGAGCTTAAAATTCATGTTTCGTAAGAGTTAGCCAGGACCCCCCTCTAAAACATGGGATAAACACGAGGTTGCGTGAGGAAAGGTAGAGGAGATAAACCCTCCAAAATCGGACCAAGCATAGTGGGGATCATATATTGAGGATCATTATTTGGATATATGATGACTACATTTGACTGCGGAGCTTCTTTGGCCTTGAATCCATTCGAGATCCTCAGTTTTCTTTTGGACCATTTTCCTTCGGTACCCTTCAAAGGATTCAGACTTTTCTATCATGTTCATTACAATCAACCTGGTTGCCGATTGTACTCACTTGGAAACTAACTGCGAGATGGAAACCTAGTTTCCTTTTTGTAGGGACTTACACAGGTGATTGTGAGGGTATATTGTGGTACCTAGGGTAGATTTCGAATCACGCTTTGTAGATTATACCTGGAGGTTGTTTCCATTTTTGAGTTACAATTGCACCAATAAGTTTCTCTGGTGTTGATTGGTGTAACTATTCTTCCTGTCAGCCTATTGATTGCTTGATTTTCCTTTAGGGAATTTATAGTGTGTGATCTATGTTTCTCATTAGCATGACCTTAGAGTGTCGGTTGATAATTTCACAAGGTGGAATATCAACAACTTTGTCATTCACATAGGCTTCAAGTGTTGTTTTCAGTTACTTTGGAGCCACCTCTTCCACTTCTGAGGCAAAGGATATATCAAGGGGGTTCTTTTGAAGCAATAGGGAAATAGGAAATTGTACCCAATCCTTCTCCAAAGAAGACTTTTTTGCACTGTTGTAGACTAGCATTTTCGACCTCGAATTTGAAGGATTCAATCTTGCAAACCCTTTGATCACTGATCTTTCAGGGCTAATCCTTGTTTAGGTAGTCCCTTATGAGGTTAATTCTCTTGATAATTGTCTTGTTAGGCAACTGGAAATCGAAGCAAATAATACTACTTCTACTGGGAGTCCTCATATTCCCATCCCAACTGTGGGAATAAGGGGGGTTGTACCTCCTCCTCCACCTTCACCTACAAGGACTTTTGCTAACCATATACCTAAAAATTTTGGTAGTGGCATAGTCCTCATAATGACTATGACCGTTGTTCCTACTATACAGAACATGTTTGGCACTATGTTTTCATATGGGATGTTAGGATTCGATACAAGATCGACTTTAACTTTCTCTACTCTACATAATATTGGTATGGGGGAAGGGATTTCTAGTTATCCCTTCCAAGGCTCCTTCATGGGAATCACTCCTCTCTTTAATTATATCCATTACGGTGTGTTTCATATCCCTCCTCCCCCATCCCTCTCGCTTGGAGGTGTTTTCCATCAACCATCTAGGCTTAATACCACTTCTAACTTGTTTAGTGGAGGGAGTCATGGGTCTCAGTCCTATATGACTCTGGTTAGGTCTATGCCTTTCTCTTTCTTTGTTTCTTAAAAAAAAGAACACTTTCTCGTCGTCCTCATTTTTGACAGGTGGAAACCCTTTCTTTAATCAACCCAACCCTATGCAAGGAATTGTTCCTTCACTAAGAGTGATGAAATGAACCTTCTCCTCTCAAAGTCTTGGAAATCCCTGGTAGAGTTCTCTACCTTCGCAAGGGATGTCGATCGAGGGAAACCCTCTCACGCTAAGTGGAACCCAAAGAAAGGTTCAATACCTGTGTCAGGAGGATCGTTTGGGGGAATACCCAACCAACGTCCTTGGAATAGCATGCATGGAGCAATGCATACTCAAGGTATGTCATCGAATTATGTGAATCAATCGACGATGCAGAATAACTTGAAAACTCCTTATATTGGCCAAGGCCAGCGTGGTTTTTACCAAAACCCTGACCAACAAGAAAAAATTTCCTAGCAACCTGGTGGCAGACAAAATCTAGGATCCTCTTTTCCTTTAAATCCACTAAAACCTAGGTTACCTTTCCTAGAAAATCTTCATTTTGTTTTATTTTTCAAGGTTGTTGAACGATCCAATTTTTGATGATCCATGTTGGCCTCCTATGCCAACTAAGTTTCCCTCAGACATACCAAAATTTGAAGGTAATTATGGCGAAGATCTAGGCGATCATGTTTAAACGTTTCAATTATGGTGCTCCTCCAACTCATTGAAGGATGAATTGCACAATTGTGATTGTTTCAACACACTCTCATAGGGGGTGCTATGAAATGGTATATCGAGCTTGATAACTTGAAGTATTCTTAATTTAATGACCTGGAAATGGTTTTCTTAAACCATTTCTAGTTATTAGTGAGATACAATGTCGACACAGAGTTGCTGGAAAACTTTGAGCAAATGAAGGCCGTCCATATCTTCAATCACATTCAAGAATGGTGTCACCAAAAGATCTCTATCAAAGTGAAGGTTTCTCCTTCATTTTTACTCAAGTGGTTCCTAAATTCCTTGTTGCCTTGTGTGTCCAAATAAGTTGTGACTTATAGAATGTTGTCTGAAGAAGAGGCTATTATGAGATCCGAACAACCAGAATTGATTTATTCTCAATCTGATATGTTGTACGAGATTCTCACAAATGCACCACGGTCAAATTTTTACAAAACCATGGTGCATCTAGAGAATCTCGATCAATCCTTACATTTTTAATGTTTCCTTACATTAAAAATTTTAAAAATCAATCCTTTCATTTTTAATGTTTCCTTATTTGTTTACTTAATAAATAGATTGGATGATCCTCACTTATTCTAAAAACAAATCGTTACATTTTTAATGTTTCGTTACTTGTTTACTTATTATGTATTTTATATAAATCAAACTAATTTGAAGATATAGTCTTTTTCACCTAGATCATTATGTTAGGGTCCTAACCCGCACATAGGTAGAACAATATATTTGGATGTAATAAAGGTCAATATTAATAAGGCCTTGCAATAAAATAGAATAAGTCGAATGTAAGAAGAGATAATAGAAGCTTCTGCTTCTAGAAAGATCTTCCTCTAGATGCTTCTTTTGATAGACATATTTAGTATAAATAGCAGTCGAGGGTATGAGAACCCTAACTTGGATATTATTGTAATAGAGCTATGATTGACTGGAGGTTTCCCCCTCGAAGAGGCCCATGAACATTGCTCTCAGAATCAAAGAATTATTTCTGTTGTTATTCTTATGTCATTTAAGTGTTATTGTGGTGATTGTTTTGGTTATATTGTTGGTATTCTTCCATTTCTAGCATTTTATTTATGTTTTGCATAGTTTTTATATCTGGTATATAACAAGTTGTATCACAACACTTTACTTGGCAGAAATTGTGGGTAATTTTTGTTCGGGTTAGAGACATATTCCGACGTCTTTAATCCATAGAGATTTGTCGTTATGCATATAAATCCACAGTTGAGGGATTCATACACGTAGGAAATACAAGTGGTACTTAAGCACACATTTGTTGGCCAGCCTTGTAACCTATTTGGTACCCCTTCAAGTGGTAGCGCATCAGACAACAGCTGTGTATGGATTGACCTAGATTACCTGAAGCCCTCTTTAGATAAACCGATCAGCCACCTGCCTGCTATAGTGCCACCGAGAACAAGACTCAGGAATATACTCTCTAGTATCTAGGTAGTCAGGTAGTACAACTAAGGGTACAGTCTAGCCACCTTAGTTAGTGCCCTGAGATATTGGACCGAGTACTATTGTTGGACCCCGCACGTATATCACAGATCTATAGCATAGGGAAAACTCTTGTCTGTAGAACCTTTGAATACCTAACGCTTGGGGACAAAAACATAAACAAATTAAAACATACAAGATCTAT
>JASDQU010108019.1:48411-62662 GCA_032191745.1 Picea mariana
TGGTAAGCCAATTTGTTTTCATTCTGAGACGTTTAATGGTGTCGTGATTAATTATCCTACTTATGATAAGGAATTATATGCATTGGTTCAAAGTGTTAAAAAATGGAAGCATTATTTGTTGGGAAAAGAAACCATTATTCACACCGATCATCAACCACTGCAATACTTACAGTCACAGACAAAGCTACAACAAGCTAGGCACTTTAGATGGATGGGTTTTCTTCAACAGTTTCATTTGGTTATCAGGTATAAGAAGGGCATTTTTAACAAAGTTGCCGATATGCTTTCAAGGCCTATTATTAGTTCTTCAGTTATTCTTAAGAAGAGTCCTATAATGCATGAAAGTTATGTGGAGCAATATGCTTTAGATACTGATTTTAAAGAAGTGTATGAAGTTTTGTGCCACTCTAACCATGTTTAAGAATTGGATTATCATGTGCATAATAATCTCTTGTATCATCTTGGCAAGTTGTGTATTCCACAGGGGGAAAGAATCAACATTATAAGAGAAGAACATTCTTCTCTTATTGTTGGTCATTTTGGTGTAAGCAAGACAGTGGCTAATTTGCAAAGATATTGCTACGGGCCTAAAATGAATGAAAGTGTTTCACGATATGTTCGAGGATGTTCGTTGTGTGCTACAAGTAAACCTAGCAATCGAAAGTTGGGTTTGTATAATCCACTTCCAGCTCCTTCTCGACCTTGGGAAAGTATTTCCATGGATTTTGTAGGTGGTTTACCTATGTCGAGACGAGGTCATGATTATCTTTATGTTGTGGTTGATTGATTTAGAAAAATTTCTATTTTGATGCCTTGTACTAAGCAGGTTACAGTAGAACAAATGACACAGTTGTTCTTTCAAAATGTTTGGGTGCATTTTGGATTGCCTAATTCCATTATTTCTGATCGGGATTCTCAATTTGTTGGAAGTTTTTGGTCGACTTTATGGGAACTCATGGACACCAAACTTAAAAAGAGCACAGTTTTTCATCTACAAACAGATGGTCAGACAGAGGTGGTAAATCGTACAGTGGTGCATCTTCTCCGTGCTTATTGCAGCAAGCATCCTAAACTTTGGGATGAATATTTACACTACATTCAGCATGCGTACAATCGAGCTAAGCACTCTTCGACTCAAACGTATCCATTTNCCTAAACTTTGGGATGAATATTTACACTACATTCAGCCTGCGTACAATTGAGCTAAGCACTCTTTGACTCAAACGTATCCATTTGAAGCATGTTTTGGCTATTTTCCCAAGTCTCCTTTAGATTTTATCTTTGGGAAAGATATTGTTGTCGATGGTCAATATGACATTGATAGGGAAGAAAAGTTCATTGAACAAATTCAGTCAATACATCAAGTGGTGCAAGAGCAGTTGGAAAAGAGTCAGGCCAAGTACAAGACAAGACATGACAAGCATCGTGTTGATCACAATTTCCAAGTTGGAGATGAAGTTTGGCTTTACATCAGCAAGGAGAGGCTTAAAGGAGAAGGTAAAAAGTTGAAACCAATTCGATATGGTCCTTTCAAGATTATCAACAAGATTGGTAACAATATTTTTCGTTTAGATTTGCCTCCTTATATGCAGATGTATGTAGTTGTTAATGTTGAAAATTTGAAGTTGTATGAGCCTCCATTGATTGATGATCAAGGAGAGCATGTTCATATTCCTTCCATATATGATTTTTCTCCAGAGTATCTTACAGAACTGCAGGAAGACACAATCCTTGACAGGAGAATGCGAACTTCAAAACGAGGAAATGTGGAGTATCTTTGAGTTGGTCTTAAAGGGACAAATCCAAGCAAGGCCAAGTGGATTGAGGTTGGAAGGGTGAGGGAACTTTACCCTCATCTTCACATATACTGAAAATAGTCTTTTGGAGGTCCAAAAGCTTCCCAATGGGGAGGTGTGATCAGGGGATCGAATTTTGCTCAAAACTTCAAAGTGCTCGGAATCACTTCAAACTAGACAAGAGCGTAGGCCTCATCATTGCGAACCCAACGCAACTCATTTCGTCTCAAACGGACGTCGGGAGTGAGAGATATTGCAATTTGTTCATAAAGTCAAACAGGCAAAAATAAAAATGATGCTGACTATATAGTCCATATAGGCTGACGTGGTAGGGCCGTACAGTCTGTACGCTGACATGGCAAAGATGATGTGGCAGCTTCTGATTGGCAGGTGTGTTCGAATGAGAGTTTGACAAGTGTATTTTTTTTGGTGGCTAATGGTATGTGGACACGTGGCCCAATTTGTGGGCACCACATGTCACTCGTTGTTTGGGTTAAAAGTTTGTCATTAGTAGGAGTCGACCCCATGACCTCTGGGTAGGGGAACGGCTTGGCAAGGAGCTGCCAACTAGCGCGCCAATGTGCATTGCTTAACATGTATATGATACAAATTACATTTGAATTTGATTATGGTTTGGTTTGGGCCGCGACCAGGACAGGGCTTAGCCCCAACCCTTGGTCGCGTGCCATTTAAAACATATGACCACCGTTGTAACATATAGTGCACGTGCATTCTTTTTTTAAATATGGTTTGAAAACGAATAAGCCCATGGTTATATGGTTAACCCCATATGACCTCAATCAAGTGCGCGGTTGGAACGGTCACGTTTGGCCCTATTTGCCATAGCGCACGGTCATATGACCCTTATGTGCCCAAGTGTTAGGCGGTTAGGGGCTGGCGTGCCCATAATTGTCCTACAGTTTGCACCGTTGGCATGGTTGCACTCGGTGCTGGGTTTTTACACTCTATATTGCGTGTGTGCTAGGTTCATTTCAAAAGGGTGCATTTTGTAGATGCAGAGACAACAAGCTTGAAGGGGGGACTTCCAGGAGGCCTAACTTCTTCGTTTTTCGACCAACTGAGGTGCCAAAAAAGCCCAGCTAGGGGTTTTTGGACGCTCTGAAGCCATTAGAGCAGTCGTTTGGTCAGTTTGAGCATTGTAAGGCATGTTTTTGAGCACTTTGAGCAATTAATAATAATGATCCATTAGAAGCTGGACCAGGAGATGTAGCCCAAGAGACGGGTGAACTCCTTTATCAATTGTTGTGTTTATGTTCTTATGTTCATTGATTATGTTGTTGTCTATGTGTATTTTGCATAAGTAATCCCTTAAATTATGTGTTGCAAAATTGATCCATTTGCTTTAAGCACATAACATTTACATTGCAATAATTTCAAGTATTTCAAGTCTTCTTCATTTATAGATCACATAAAGAAATGGATTGTAGAGAACATGCAAGAAATAATTATGTACGGAAAAAAAGCATAAGTTCTTATGGGTTCTCAAATAGAAATTGTAATTCATTTTCTCCATTATTTGATTACAATGTTGTAAGTTATAAGTGCAAAAAATATGGTAATATAACACGTTTTTGTAAAAGTGACCCAATGGAAACTTCTAGAGAAAACAAGGAAGTGGATAATGTTTCCAAACAAGAGAAATAACCCATAGGAGTTTGAAAAAGCAAGCAAGAGAAAGAAAATAAAAAGGAGGAATATGCTTGTGCAAACTGCTCTTCGTTCTCAAAACAAAGGAAACCAATGGTACATTAATAGTGGATTCTCTAGCCACATGACAGGTGACAAGAGCAAGTTTCTCACTTTGAAAGAAGTTAACAAAGATAGTGTGAGATTTGGACATTATAATTCCATAGGGATAGCTAGAAAATGTACTTTCAATCTCAATTATGGAAAGACTAAAACATAAAATGTCTCGTATGTTGAAGGTTTGAAACACATTCTTCTTAGTGTTATTCAAATGTGTGATCAAGGAAAAAATATCACATTTCATTTTCAAGGCTATGAGATAAGGAAGAAATGATTGAGAAGACTAGTGGAAAATGCATATAGAATCTCAAATAGTGTATATATCCTCAATGAGATCAAGGGAGAGAAATGGATTATGGGACAAACAAATGAAAGCTAGTTATGGCATATAAGAATGGGCCCTATGAAATTTGATAATCTAGTAAAAATAATACCTAAACAAACCGCAAGAGACATGCCAAATATTGTTAAACCTTCAAGCCTTGTTTCCAAGCAATATCAGCATGGAAAACACACAAGAGCAAGTTTCAAATCAAATGAGTACTCAATAACAAAGCCATTGGAACTCATTCATACATATCTTTGTGGACCTGCAAGAACATAAATTCTACAAGGTGAAAATTAATTCATGTTGCTCATTGATTATTACTCTAGAATGACAAGGGTTATGTTTCCTAAATAAAAATATGAAGTGTTTGAGAAGTTCAAAGCATTCAAAGCCTTGGCTGAAAATGAAACTAATTTGAAAATCAAATGTTTGAGATTAGATAGAGGAGGTGAGTTTATCTAAAATAGATTTGAAGAGATTTACAAGCTTCATGGACTAAAGAGGCATTTTAAAGCTGGAAGGAATCCATAGAAGAATGGAGTGGTAGAAAGGAAGAATTGAACAGTACAAGAGATAACTAGAACAATGTTAAATGAATATAATCTATCATAAATGTTTTGGAGAGATCCAGTTAACACTGCGGTCTACATTTTGAATAGAGGGAAAATCAGAGTCAACAAAAACAAAACATATTATGAGTTATGGAAGGGTAGACAAGAAAAAATTAAATAATTCTATGTTTTTGGAAGCAAGTGATACATAAAATAAGATGATTATGGTTTTCCAACATGTCTAAGAGCACATCTACTATTTTATTATTTATTTCTGTGAACACAACTATCTCGAATAATTGGGCATCTTTTTTATAACTCAAAATGTAACTTTTATGCATCCTTGATGTTGGCCTACTCATTCATACATATTCCAATCCATTTTGATGGATTTCTTCTCAAAAAACAACTTTTTGTATGGCATATGCCCCATGTTGTATAGGCAAAGTGGATGCATACACTACTTGCTTACCTAAAATCCCACATACATACACTAATTGCACTACTAAAAACATGCATGTGTACTGTAAAAAGTGACAAAAAAATACAAAAATTGTGTTTTACGATGGAGTTTACAGGATATCTTAGGTTTTGCAACCATCTTCCCTCTTGTAGCCCTTCTAGCAACAAATTAACCATAATTTGATCATATAAAAAGGGCCCTAGGGGGGTAATTTTGATATATCAAACTAGAGGCAAGAGAAATATGCCAAAATTTCTCCCTTTCATTCCAAGTCTTCTTGCATTCTGCTTTGAGTTTCATCCTCATCATTCCCTTCCATCCATCTTCATTATACGATCCATCATTTTCCCCTTATATTGACATGTTGGCACTGAAGACAATATTGAAAATAACACACTTGGAGACAAAGTAGAGGAACCTAGGCAAGGTTCATGGAGCAGTCCCAAAAAAGTTCAGGTTGTAACCTCCAAATTTTTTATTAATAAAAGAGAAAATTTCTTGTGCCATATATTTATGTCTATGTGTTTGTGTTTATGAATATTTCATGAATAACCAACTCTTTAAATAATATTTATAACTAAGCATATGTTGTCCCATATTGTTTTGTAGCATTGTTTCAAGCCATCTTTGGGAGGAGGCTTGCGGTCTTAGGACGAACAACAATCAAAAGGGATTGAAATCAGTCATAAGGACTTAAGGTACATGTTTATATCTTATTTCTCTTCACTTAAATATCATAAGGTTGTGATTAGTTTGGGGTAGAATATAACCTTTTATGTCTTTTAGGGTGCCAAGGCTCTTCCTTTTCGCTAGACCCAAATTAGGGGGATTTCCCCCATAATAGAATTGGTGAATCCACTGGGGAGTCTCTCTAGTTTCCTTTTAGGAGAACTTTGTTTGGTTTGAATTCATATTTTTTGAAGTATTCTGAGTCTTTTTGGGTCTCTGGTCACCTTAGAGGTGCTTAGCAATTGTCTTGGGTTTATTTCTCTGTCTGAATCTCTTTCTTTTTTGAAAATTTTCAGCAATGTATGTGTCATGTTCTATACCCAACCTGCATACATACACATTATACACAATCAATGTACATACATAGGTTGATTGTGCATATCACACATTTTTTTCATCTTGAAAAGTTTTTTAAAAATGTTTTTCTTTCCTTTTAGGAATCCCTTGGATTCTCAGGTCTTTGTATGTCTCTGGGGTCTCTATTGATTGTGGTTTGGCTAGGTTTAAGGCTCATATTATCTTAGAACTTGGAAAAAAAAAAAATGTTTCTTTATCTCTTTTTGTTTATTGTCAAGCTTAAGGGTGCCCTTGTGAGCTTTAGGTCCTCTTGTGCACTATGGTGAATCATTTCTCTCAAACAATGGTTTAGGGTCTGTGTCAGTCTTTGGTTTTTAATCCTTATTCTTGATTATTCTTTCAAAAATATAAAACATCGTTGTTTGTTGTTTTCATTTCCAAGCATATTAAAATAAAAAATTGTTGTAGTTTATTAACTGTATTTGCATTTTATTATGCATGTTTTTTTAGTGTTAGTAGCTTAGAATGTTGCTATAAAAGAAAAGATTTATTATCCCTATTGGCCCTCGACCAAGTTTTGAGGATACATTGGTCGTGAGTGACTAAGTTTGGGACTTCGGCAGGTTGGTCGAAGATGGAGCACCCAGGCGGAGCTGAGATCACGGGATCTCACTTATTTTGTGAGCTTGTGGACCCAACACAGGGTTTACTAGGGTTTATGTAATGGGTTATGGGATGAAGGCCCATGAGTTAAACCATGATTGGGCATGTTTGTAAATGTATAAATAAATAGCTAAGAGATGTAAGAAGAAATTGTTGGCTATGTGCATAATATGTTAGTAAGGCTTTGTGCTAATAAGGAGTTGGATTAGTGCCTTGACCTAATTTTGGGAAGGAGGATATGGTGCACAGCGTGCAGATCTCTTGTTGTCTATGGAGTTTGGATCTATGGATTTGTGCACAGGAGCAACTGAATGTATGAATATTGAATACTAATAAAGAATAAGAAGAATTTGGTGGACGTAGCCCTGCACTAGGGTGAACCACGTATGTCCTGTGTCTTGATGTGCTTTGTGCGATGTGAATTATGCTAATTAGTTGCTTAGTGTTATTTTTATAATGTATGATGAATACATCTGATGTTGTTTCTTAGTGCTTAATGGTATTAAAGATAAATGTATACTAGATCTGAGCTAATGCTATGTTCTAAGTGATTGAAAGTGCTTGATCTTTATTGTTGTTGCGATGTTCTATAATAAGGGTTTAGTTTGCGATGTGAACGAGAATCATGAACTAATGCATATTGTTGCCTAAGTGCCCTGCTAAGTGTTGTAATCACATATATGTGTCCCATATTGGTTATAGACACTTGAGCCTTGTAACCCCCCCTGCCTCTGCCTCGAGTGAGACTGCATCTGCTTCACAGGTGTTGCTGAAAGGGTTGGTAGTTAGGGTTTTGTTGGTGCATTGTTTAAGTGTTGAACGTTGGGTCTGACCTTGTGCCAACAAATGGTTCCATTGTCGGGACCTGAAACTATGATTGCTGGGAATTGAAGAAAAGAGAAATCTTTGTGCGTAGATCTATTGTTGTAGTGCACAATATTATACTTTATTTGCGAAGCTCTGTGCTAAGAAAGAAACCTTATCCGAAGAAAAGAGGTAAGATATTAAATCTTTGTTCTCTAGTAAGGGTAAGATAAGTGGAATTTTTTTTTTCGAAAGAATGAATCTAGGTATGTTTGATAAATTATGTCCTAGTCTGAAAACTAGGGTATAGCTAGAATAAAGAGTTGATCTGAATAAATTTGATAGAGAGAAATATGTTATTCCGAAATAATTTTTGGGCTAATAAGTGGATGCAGGAACCTAGAAAGAATTTTTGCAGATTGCAGGTCCAACACTATGATCCCAGTGCATAGTACAAGAAAGATTGGGCATCGTTTAAAAGAAAGAGAGGATTGACACTGTGTTATAATTGCAGAAGACCAGGACATATTTCTAAGGAATGCCCTGGTACAATCCTATTTTTCTTTGTTGTAAAGCTATTGGTCATGAGGTTGAGGATTTCCCAAGGATGATTGATAAAGTTGAAAAGATGAACATGAGACAAGAAAACTTTGAAGAAAGTCAAGAGGCTAAGAGCATGTTGGAGAATCATAAAGAGAAATAGTCGGAGACTTTGTTAGTATTGTTAAAAAAAGTAATGGATGATCACAAACACTTTAGTATACAAGAGATCCTGAAAGAAAAACAATGCATAGTTACAAGAATAGAAGACTTCAACATAGACTATGTATTGGATGAAGAAACACACGTGAAAATTATGCCAGAAAGCACTTGGGAAATTTTGGGAAAGCTTGCTATGGTACCTTCATTGGGAAGGATAGGCTTGTTTAAAGGAAAGATGATAACCTTGTGTGGAAGAGTTACTGATATACCTATGATTTCTCATGAAACATCGACTGAAGAAGAATTTGAAGTCATTAAATTTGTTGAGAACAACGCCCCTTTTCCACTTTTTTTAGGAAAGACTTGGATTGAGAAGGATCATATCAAAAGGAAACTAGAGGAGGAAGCTACAGAATAGAATAAGGAACTAAGGGACTGCATAACCAGAAAAATAGAACGACTAATAAAAGAGCAAGAGGATAAGTCGAAGCAATAGAGGGAAAGAGAATTAGCAGTCAAAGTTGAAAGAATGCAGGAAGGATTGAAGTACATGTCCGTGCAAGAAAGAAGTGTAGCCACCCCAGAAATAGTAAGAGAAGGAAAATTAACCTCATAATTTGTAAGATCACACTAGTAGTGTGAAGTCCTTTCAGCAGGAGAGAATAAGAATACAAATGGGAAGATGATTCCATAAATTGTTAGACAATATCAGATTACATGAAAGAAGGCCTGAAAGATTGATAACAAGAAATTTAAGCTGCAGGAAGCTACAGAGAAAAGAAGGAGGACTTAGCAAGAGGAAGATCTACAGAACTTGAACCTTGCCAGAATAGCAGAACCCGCAGAATGGGACTTCTCCATGATGAAGCTATATGACTGTTGGAGGCACCCTGACCATTAGAATGATGCTTTAGAATGGCTAGAAAGTGTCGTTCTGAGAGAATGGACTGTTGATATCATGCCATAACAGACAAATTCGCATTTATGGATGCATTCCTACCGGTTGGAGTAATCTGTTAAGATGCTTGCTTATTTAACTCGTCGGACGTTGCGCTAGGACCCCTTTTTTCCACCCATGATTATCCAAGCTACCAGAGAATCAATTGTATATCCCAATGTGATTTCTAGACCTCAACATCCATTGGATTACCTCGCTTATCCATTCCCCTACCCAATACATTTTTCTACAAGTGTGAATGTCGGGCAAACCTAGCACCTTAGAGATATTTGTTGGGGAGATCCTTATGAAGATAATGGATGATAGAATTTTTTTTGTAGGAGTACAGGTGTCATCAACTGGGGGACTGCAAGCATCCCCTTCGACTAGACATCATTCTAGCTGTGATAACCCTGCGACTGAGAGGCAAAGTAAGCATCACAATGATCTGGGTAACACGAAGCATATTCCGTCGATCTTGCCAGAATATATACTACCTTTGGCTAGTGTGGTTAATTGTGACAAAACCCCATGTGACTTTGAGTACACGTTGATCATTGCATACATCCCGAAGGGGATATGCATAGTTGGAACCCAGTTGGGACAGATCCCATCTTTGAAGAACAACGAATTTAATCTCGATGACAGAAAAAACTATGCCATGCTCATGCCCCATAGGTATTTGATGAAGATGACTGGGAAGAAGCCATGGATTAAGGAGCTCGCACAGTCCATGATACTGAATGTAATGAAGATTCCTCACTTTGGTCAACATCAGGAGGTTAACGCTTGCGTTAAAATCCTCTTGTCGTGCTATCACGGAGGATTATTGTGGCTCGACAAGTGCATTACTATGGATTCGATGTTGATCCACTTGATTATAGGACTGAGTATGCAGGGGCCAGACCCTCAACAGTTCTACCCAGGGAAGACTTTAGATTTCTCCCTAGCACAATGCATAAAGGAGGATTATGGCGGTGTAGAAAAGGGAAAGTGAGGTTACAAGGTAACTTCTATCTAGGATGGCGTAGTGTGCCTCTCTTGCCAATTTATAGCTGGAAATATCATTAGAAAGAACTTTCTGAAACAGTTCACTAGGTTCGTAGTAGACCTCGTTGGGAATTTCATGGAGGACATGCAAATGAACTGGGAGATTTATCTCGTCAACTAGCTCGAGAAAGACTATCGTGAAGTGTGGGATCAAGGGTATGAATTCCATTTTAGCTGGCTACTTTTATTGATCGCATTTTTCACTTGGCATATGCCAGAAGGAACGAAATTTCCTGAAGTTGAGCCATGGGAGTCATTGACCGCAAGGTTCTCCACCTTGTGGTATATGAATGACATGTTGAAGCAGTGGAAGTTGAACGTTGTGTTCCATGCCTACTACCACCAAATGAAGTGTGCTATTGAGGCATTTCCATGCATGACACTGAACAAATTTCACCAGTACAGGCCACTAGTGAAGTTCCATGCAGATCGACACTTTATCTATATCACTACGTGCATGGATGAGAGCAAGGAGGAGTTAAGGTCCTATTATAAGCTAACCTATGAAGACATGGATGAGATCACCAAAGAATGGTCAGCGAAGTTCCTTGTATTAGTTGAAGATGTATATATCTCTAATGTAGACATCATAGGAATCCCCTTGGTCACCTGGGTCAAGCATGTCGGGCAGAGCAGCGTGAAGAAATAAAAGAAAAAGGTAGAGTCCATCATATAGAAATTGAAGTCCATCATATAGAAATTGATGAGAAACATATATCTCTAATGAGAATCTCTATGTTTCTCATTAGCATGACCTTAGAGTGTCGGTTGATAATTTCACAAGGTGGAATATCAACAACTTCGTCGTTCACGTAGGCTTCAAGTGTTGTTTCCAGTTACTTTGGAGCCACCTCTTCCACTTCTAAGGTGAAGGATATATCAAGGGGGTTCTTTTGAAGCAATAGGGAAATAGGAAATTGTACCTAATCCTTCTCCAAAGAAGACTTTTCTACACTCTTGTAGACTAGCATTTTTGACCTCAAATTTGAAGGATTCAATCTTGCAAACCCTTTGATCACTGATATTTCAGGGCTAATCCTTGTTTAGGTAGTCCCTTATGAGGTTAATTCTCTTGATAATTGTCTTGTTAGGCAACTGGAAATCGAAGCAAATAATACTACTTCTACTGGGAGTCCTCATATTCCCATCCCAACTGTGGGAATAGGGGGGGTTGTACCTCCTCTTCCACCTTCAGCTACAAGGACTACTGCTAACCATATACCTAAAACTTTTGGAGTGGTATAGTCCTCATAATGACTATGACCATTGTTCCTACTATACAAAACATGTTTGGCACTATGTTTTCATATGGGATGGTAGGATTCGATACAAGATAGACTTTTACTTACTCTACTCTATAGAATATTGGTATGGGGGAAGGGATTTCTAGTTCTCCCTTCCAAGGATCCTTCACGGGAATCACTCCTCTCTTTAATTATATCCATTACGATGTGTTTCATATCCCTCCTCCCCCATCCCTCTCGCTTGGAGGTGTTTTCCATCAACCATCTAGGCTTAATACCACTTCTAACTTGTTTAGTGGAGGGAGTCATGGGTCTCAGTCCTATATGACTCTCGTTAGGTCTATGCCTTTCTCTTTCTTTGTTTCTTAAAAAAAAAATAGTTTCTCGTCATCCTCATTTTCGACAGGTGCAAACCCTTTCTTTAATCAACCCAACCCTATGCAAGGATTTGTTCCTTCACTAAGAGTGATGACATGAGCCTTCTCCTCTCAAAGTCTTGGAAATCCCTGGTAGGGTTCTCTACCTTCGCAAGGGATGTCGATTGAGGAAAACCCTCTCACACTAAGTGGAACCCAAAGAAAGGTTCAGTACCTGTGGCAGGAGGATTGTCTGGGGGAATACCCAACCAACATCCTTGGAATAGCATGCATGGAGCAATGCATACTCAAGGTATGTCATCGAATTATGTGAATAAATAAAATAACTTGAAAACTCCTTATATTAGCCAAGTCCACCCTAGTTTTTACCAAAATCCTGACCAACAAGCAAATTTTCCTAGTAACCTGGTGGCAGACAAAATCTAGGATCCTCTTTTCCTTTGAATCCACTAAAACCTAGGTTACCTTTCCTAGAAAATCTTTGTTTGTTTTATTTTTCAAGGTTGTTGAACGATCCAATTTTTGATGATCCATGTTGGCCTCCTATGCCAACTAAGTTTCCCTCAGACATACCAAAATTTGAAGGTAATTATGGTGAAGATCTAGGCGATCATGTTTAAACGTTTCAATTATGGTGCTCCTCCAACTCATTGAAGGATGAATTGAACAATTGTGATTGTTTCAATGCACTCTCATAGGGGGTGCTACGAAATGGTATATCGAGCTCAACAACTTGAAGTATTCTTAATTTAATGACCTAGCAATGGTTTTCTTAAACCATTTCTAGTTATCAGTGAGATAGAATGTCGGCACAGAGTTGCTGGAAAACTTTGAGCAAATGAAGGCCAACTATATCTTCAATCACATTCAAGAATGGTGTCACCAAAAGATCTCTATCAAAGTGAAGGTTCCTCTTTCATTTTTACTCCAGTGGTTCCTAAATTCCTTGGTGCCTTGTGTGTCCAAATAAGTCATGACTTACAGAATGGTCCCTAAAGAAGAGGCTATTATGAGATCCGAACAACCAGAATTGATTTATTCTCAATCTGATATGTTGTACGAGATTATCGCAAATGCACCACAGTCAAATTTTGACAGAACCATGGTGCATCTAGAGAATCTCGATCAATCCTTACATTTTGAAAATCAATCCTTAAATTTTTAATGTTTCCTTACATTAAAATTTTTAAAAATCAATCCTTTCATTTTTAATGTTTCCTTATTTGTTTACTTAATAAATAGATTGGATGATCCTCACTTATTCTAAAAGAAAATCCTTACATTTTAATGTTTCCTTACTTGTTTACTTACTATGTATTTTATATAAATCAAACTAATTTGGAGATATAGTCTTTTTCACTTAGATCATTATGTTAGGGTCCTAACCCGCACATAGGTAGAACAATATATTCGGATGTAATAAAGGTCAATATTAATAAGGCCTTGCAATAAAATAGAATAAGTCGAATGTAAGAAGAGCTAATAGAAGCTTCTTCTTCTAGAAGGATCTTCCTATAGATGCTTCTTTTGATAGACATATTTAGTATAAATAGCAGTCGAGGGTATGAGAACCCTATCTTGGATATTATTGTAATAGAGCTATGCTCGATTGGAGGTTTCCCCCTCGAAGAGGCCCATGAACATTGCTCTCAGAATCAAAGCATTATTTATGTTGTTATTCTTATGTCATTTCAGTGTTATTGTGGTGATTGTTCTAGTTATATTGTTGGTATTCTGCCATTTCTAGCATTTTATTTATGTTTTTAATAGTTTTTATATCTAGTATATAACAAGTTGTATCACAACACTTTACTTGGCAGAAATTGTGGGTAAATTTTTTTTAAGGTTAGAGACGTATTCCAACATCTTTAATCCATAGAGATTTGTCATTATGCATATAAATCCACGGTTGAGGGATTCATACACGTAGGAAATACAAGTGGTACTTAAGCGCACATCTGTTGGCCACCCTTGTAACCTCTTTTGGTACCCCTTCGAGTGGTAGCGCATCAGACAACACCTGTGTATGGATCGACCTAGATTACCTGAAGCCCTCTTTAGATAAATCGATCAGTTGCCTTCCTATTATAGTGCCACCGAGAACAACACTCAAGAATATACTCTCTAGTATTTGGGTAGTCGGGTAGTACGGCTAAGGGTACGGTCTAGCCACCTTAGTTAGTGCCTTGAGATATTGGGCCGAGTACTACTGTTGGACCCTGCACGTATATCACAGATCTATAGCACAGGGAAAACCCTTGTCTGTAGAACCTTTGAATACCTAACCCTTGGGGACAGAAACAAAAACAAATTAAAACATACAAGATCTATTGTCATGCAACTGTGTTCAAGTTTCCAAGTAACTACACATTTATTCTTGGTTAAGCATTTAGGCATTTCATCACTGCAGTATTCTTCAAGACTGGAGTATAACTCCACAGGTGTAAAAAAATGTAAAAAAAAAAACAAAAAACAAAAAAAAGTCTAGATTTTTTTGCACCATTATTTGAGACCTATTCCATTGGATTCATCTCTTCTCCCTT
>JASDQU010108019.1:95465-106495 GCA_032191745.1 Picea mariana
CTCATGAGTGTACACTTTTAATGTTTTGTAAAGACTCTATATAAAGATAACTATATGTTTACACAATGAGAATGTTTTAATATTTTGAGTTAAGCAGACGTTTATCATAATTAACTTTTATATATATGATGAAATGCATTGATTTTTCACTCTACTCTAATATTTTAGCACAAGTAGACATTTATCATAATTAACTTATATTTACTTGATGAAGTATATTTCCTTTGTTAGTTTTTTATATAATTTAGATGAAGAAAAATTCATTTCGGGGGACCTAGAATTGCAACACATTTCAATAGATTTTTAACACTCAAAGATGTTGTTGCAACTCAATTAAATTGTTAGGTTTCAACACCTAGTGTGCTTTTGCATCCCTATTCTTCTTATGTTACAAGGATTTTTGTCCAGATCAAATATTTTGTATTTCCTAGTGAGAGGGTTGGAAACTCCCAACAAACCATGGGTATATAACAAATCTAATTTTGCCTAGGCCAATTTTGTGTACATGAAATTCAAAAAGGAGGAGAAAGAATATACCTTTCCCCCAAAGTTTGATGTACATCCAAGTTGTGTGATTGAATCCAATGTTACCTTGAGATTTATCTTTAGCTTCATATCTACACATAAAATATACAAACAAACCCCTTCTCCAACATGTACATCTCAAGTAAATAGAACTCAAAGATAATTAACCTCAAATTCTTTTCAAATGATACAATTCACAACTAATTTATGAATAGAATTTCTACACCAACCAAAAAAAACATACCTAATCTAGTTCTTGTACCTCTATCACCTAATTTTGGGATCTTCCTTCATTAGACACATTTATAAGATATCTTCAACAAGATATGGATCTTTCCCTTACACTTTTAGAGGTCGAACTCTATAGATACAAAAAGCACCATCAAGGAAAGATCACTAATAAAAAGTGAAATAAACACCCTTCACAAGAAAAAACCACATGAGCCAAAGATGGATAAATGAGAGCCTAGCCTAATTCCAACAKAACAAGGACATTATATCACAAATCCCTTGTTAGGAACCAAATATCAAAATAGCATACAAAACCTCAGAATAAGTACTCAATKCCTTGAAAAAGAGATAATTTAAGATAATAATCCTCTTMGAGGGGGGAACCTACTTATACACCACATAAATTTCCAAATACYAGATCATTCCAAATGAAAAGGTCTCCTTGGTATATATATAGGATAYTAGGAGGTACAATTACAACTAATGGACCCAATCCAACATAAATAAAATAACATTACTAATGTAATATGCCACAATGAAGGGGTAATGTGCCACTATTTAGGGCTCAACATGCCCCTCTCATCCAGACAAGTGTTGTCTGCAACGGTTGAGTAATTATGGATGTTTTTGCATAAAAGACTCATCTTCCCAAGTGGAATCCTCAGCAGGTAGTTTCCTCCACTTAATGAGATACTATGAAATGGATCTATTCCTCAGCTAGAAAATTCTTGTGTCGGTAATAGCTTCAAGATCTAGTATGATTTTTCCTTCCTCGTCAAGTTCTATAAATATAGTTTGAACTGGGATCTTATCACCTATAACTTTCTTTAAGCGTGAAACATGGAAAACTGGTTATACTTGTGAAGATTCATGCAACTCCAACTTGTCTGTCATAGTACCAATATTTTGCAACACCTTATAAGGGCCATAGTACATTGGTGATAATTTAGTATCCTTCTTAGCTTGCTTGAGGGGCATCTGCTTGTATAGTTGTAGTCTTAAAAATACCCAATCCCCTACTTCAAAACTTATTTCACTACGATGTTGATATGCTTGTTGTTTCATGTGATTATGTGCCATGGTTAGGTTGTACTTTAAGAGTTGGAGAACTTGTTGTTGATGCTTGATGTGATATTCCATTTCTTGAACCTTATATTTTTCTTTTAGAGAAGAAGTGATGGAAGAAGGGTGGTATCCATAGAGTGCCATAAATGGTGCCATTTTTGCTGCAATATTAAAGGAAGTGTTATACCACCATTCTACCAAGGGTAACCATTTGAACCATTTTGTTTGTTTATTAGAGACAAAGAAACAAAGGTATCCTTCCACACATTTGTCCACTATCTCAGTTTTTCCATCATATTGAGGATGATAGGATGACATATGAGCCAATTGAGTACCCAACCAAGAAAATAATTATGTCCAAAAATGTCCATTGAAGATGGTATCTATGTCACTTACAATAATCTTTTGGCTTTCATGTAGCTTTTGAACTGTCTCCATGAATGTGGTGGCAATTGTACTGGCTTTGAAAGGATGATAAAGTGCAAAAAAGTGTGAGTACTTGGTCATTCTATCAACAATCACCATGATGACATTCTTTCCTTCAGACTCCAGTAACCCTGTGATGAAATCCATGGAAACCTCCTCCCAGTGCTAACTTGGGATGGCTAATTGTTGTAAAAGAGATGGGGTCTTAATTGTTTCCACCTTATTTTGTTGGAAAACCAAACATTATGCCACAAACCTTTGAACATCAGTTTTAAGGCCATCCCAAAAAAATTCCTTCTTGACCCTATGGTAGGTTTTCAAAAATCTTGAGTTCCCTCCTACCAGAGAGGTGTGCAATTCCAATAGTACCTTTTGTTTGAGTTGGGAGTTCTCACACAATATAAGCAATATGTGTACCATAATGAATCATTTTTCCATGCAAATGTATCTAATGCATTGGAATCCTGCTGCAACCTTTGAATGGGAATTGACATGTTTTTGTCATTCTTCCATTCATCCCTCGCTTATATTATCCAATCAGGTTGGATGATCAAGATAGAACAGAGAAAGGTCTCAACATCTTCATCCTTTCTTGAGAGTGCATCTTCCACAACATTTTTCTTCCCTTTTTTATAGATGATTTCAAAATCATAACCCAACATCTTGGTCACCCATTTTTTTGTTCTTCTGAAGATACTCTTTGTTCCAAGAATTATTTAAGACTATCATGATCTGTGTTGACCTTGAAATGCCTACCTATTTTCTAAGGGTGTCATTTCTTCAATGCATGTAGTATTTCCATTATTTCCTTCTCGTAAATGGGTAAGTATCAATGGTAAAGAACAATGCACAACACATATAGAAATCTGATGTTCATTTCACATACAAAATTATTATGTTCATTTATAAGTCTAAATACCAAATGCTTCACACTCTTTCTTTTGAAGAATCTAAAAATCTGATGTTGATTTATACTTTTAAATGGTGGAGAACAATGCTCAAACACATGTAGAAAATGTTCATTTCTATTTTTTAAATATCATTTTCCTTTGCGTATATTATCTAAGTGAAAGGACTATATCTCCAAATTAGTTTGATTTATATAAAATACATAAAAAAATTAAAAAACTATTACGTAGAAAAAATATTCGGAAACATAAAAATTGTAAGGATTGATTTTCAGAATAAGTGGGGATCATCCAATCTATTTATTATGTTTAATATTACACTTTTAATGTTTTATAAAGCCTCCATATAAAGTTAAATATATGTTTATGCAATGATAATGCCTTGATCTTTTGATCGAAGGAGACATTTGTCATAGTTAACTTCCACTTAGATGACAAAATGTATTTCTTTTTCAATCTAATATCTTAGAAAAACTAGACATTTTTCATAAATAACTTATATTTAGTTAATAAAATATATTTCCTTCGTCAGAGCGTGATATAATTTAGATGGAAAAAGATTCATTATGGGAACCTAGAATCACGGTTGGTAGTTGTCTGCACCTAGTATGCTTCTACCTCCTTCTTCTTCTCATTGTGTTATATGGATTTCTTTCTTGATCTAAGATTTTGGATTTACCAATGAAAGGGTTTAAAAATCACACCAGACTCTTTTCGAAGATTCCCTAATCTGATCAAGAAGTCTCCCTTGATTTTCTTTGGGTCTATCTGAGCATTGGAGTCAAAGGTTCATCATATATTTAGTAGGTTGGGTGGAGGGACATGGAGTTTGTTTGAGGAGTAGTGTCGCAACATGTATGGGTTATTAGTACCCTTGAAATCTATTTTCAATCGTTAAAGATGCCTCTTTGCTTCGAAATTCTTGTATTCTTTGTATATGTTCATTATGTTTGAATATATCTTTACTTAGAATACTAGTTTTTGCAATTATTTCTATTTCTTTTTATCAAATTCATAGAAGTTAATTACGAGATAACTATTTTCCTTCGTAGTCTTTCACTTGAGAGTTATGTGGGCTAAAAAAGGAGCAAATTGGAAGGAGCACAGAAGATTCCAGTTGGGATATTCATCATCCATAGGACACCAAGTAAGTCTTCATTCATTCATTATCATTAGTTAGTTATTTTATCAAGTTAGTTATAGATTTCTATTTGCATTCTTAGGAAGTGATTTGATATTTAAGCGGTCAACAATCTATTGTGGCTTTGAGCTATAGCCATATGGATTTTTCCCATAACAATTATTGTCCGTCCATTTGATCTAGATTGTATAATTATATTATTTTTCATCTATCTAGATGCTTTTGGAGTGGAAAAAATGGGAGGAATCAACTTGCATGGTCAATTTACTGGCAGGTCTCAGTTTGGAAAATTGAGGTCCAGAATATTCTAGAGCCATTTTGGGGCATTAAATGGTGTTTCTTGGGGTTTTGGTGTCTAAAACTTATGCACACCCTTTTGATGATTTTCTACACTCTTATATCATTCCAACGGTGTAGACGTGCATCATTCAGATTTTGTATCAAAAAGTTATTCCTCCTGCAATTTGACCTATCAAGTTGACCACCATAGTACGTGAGGATACCAGGTCAATCCCCATTACTTATACATATGGGGCTAGTCATGTGCAAAATTAAAAAAATATTCTAGACGATTCAAAACTCTATCACAATTGAGGTTTGAGGAACTAAAAAACCTATCCCTAGATGGCTATCGGGCTATGTTAAATATCGGGCCACTAAGTCTTGATAGTATAGTAGTTGTAGGAGGTTTTAAAATCCATGTGTAACCACTGGATAGAATATAATATTCCGGAAGAAAGAGAAACCCTAAATAGATGTGTAGAAACCCTAGAAGACAAGTTGGCTCAATAAAATAATTAATATTAAAGTATTAGATTCTAAAAGGACAAGTCGGCCCAGACAAGTGACAAGAACCACTATAAATACAAGATGATCTAGCTCATTTGTACACACACACTTCACACACTCTCTTAGTCAATTCGGGCACAAGTTTGGAGCTGCAGCTGGAAGGATGGAAGGTGGATCTTCTAGGATGGTTCTTGGTCTCTCTCTCTAGCGCCATCTAGCCTAATATGTTCATCCTATCCTTAATATCTCTTCATGGTGTTCTTGGTGATAATTCTTGGTGATATCCTTGGTAAGTGCAACTGTTGTAGCTGAGTATTGTTCTTTTTCTGTGGCTTTAGGACTTTTTTCTTGGTGAGCTATCTTTGTAGAAAGATGAGCTCTCTTGGTTATCTGGTGGTTCTAGTGTTGCTTCCAGAATCATTCTATATAGAAAAGGTTATGGTGCTGAGGGTGGCTGTGTGCTTATGGTTGGGTGAGAATAATGATATTGTCTATTGTAAAACAAGCACATCGAATATTTTAATAGGTTATGGGCCCACACAACCTTCAGGATAATATAACAACTATAAGGTAGCATGGAAGTTCTTTTTTAAGATCATTGTGGCAACAATTGTAGTTGTAGCTAGGGTTTCTGATTGTGTAGCAGAAAAAAACCCTAATCCAACTATTTGGGCACCTTAAGNCACTTCACACACTCTCTTAGTCAATTCGGGCACAAGTTTGGAGCTGCAGCTGGAAGGATGGAAGGTGGATCTTCTAGGATGGTTCTTCGTCTCTCTCTCTAGCGCCATCTAGCCTAATATGTTCATCCTATCCTTAATATCTCTTCATGGTGTTCTTGGTGATAATTCTTGGTGATATCCTTGGTAAGTGCAACTGTTGTAGCTGAGTATTGTTCTTTTTCTGTGGCTTTAGGACTTTTTTCTTGGTGAGATATCTTTGTAGAAATATGATCTCTCTTGGTTATCTGGTGGTTCTAGTGTTGCTTCCAGAATCATTCTATATAGAAAAGGTTATGGTGCTGAGGGTGGCTGTGTGCTTATGGTTGGGTGAGAATAGTGATATTGTCTATTGTAAAACAAGCACATCGAATATTTTAATAGGTTATGGGCCCACACAACCTTCAGGATAATATAACAACTAGAAGGTAGCATGGAAGTTCTTTTTTAAGATCATTGTGGCAACAATTGTAGTTGTAGCTAGGGTTTCTGATTGTGTAGCAGAAAAAAACCCTAATCCAACTATTTGGGCACCTTAAGTGAAGCGTTGGACCTAATTTCTATACATTCTAGTGCGCCTTAGCCTAGCACACCTGATGGAACTCTCAGCAAGAAAAATGTCAAGTTTTATTTTTTTGTCAAAGTCAAAGGTTGACTGGTCAAAGTCAAATTCAAAGGGTTAGTATTCAAAGTCAAAGGTTGACTTTTGGTAAAAATTAGTTTTGTGGTCAAAGTTGAGATTTCATAGTTTCTATATTGTTCTAATAACTAAACCTTTTTTATTTAGTTTCTAACCTCTTCTTGAAAAGATGGTGTCTAGTTTCAGATTACAAGACAAGTTGAACAATGTTGCACATTTCAAAGGTATGCACTTGTATATGTTTTTCATGTTATCTCATCTAGAGAATCATGAGTGCATTTTGCAGGGAATGTACAAGAGACCTTGTCCAAGCAGTGATCTTGTATTCAATACATTGAGAGGAACAAGTAGTTGAGGCTCCAGGTTCCAGGTTTGATTGATCAAATTGTTAAGTTTCAATTTGCACAATTCAAGTTTCATAGTTGCTATAGTACAAGTAAATACTATAGTTGAGACAACAATATTTGAAGGGTTCTATTACTTCTAGGAATACTTAGTTGTATGTAAGTTGTAAATTGTAAACATGTTTGTTAGGCTAGTGAGCCGAGTTATAATAAGCTAGGAGGCTTATGTGATGATTAGGCCAGGAGCATGATATTTTGTTTGTATATGTAATTATGCAGATCATTAATAAAAATATAAAAATTGTTGTGTGTAGACCGACCATGAAGAATATTTAAGGGGGAATAAGCTCCACTAGGTAGGTTAAGGAAATGGGGCTAAGTATTTGGTCCTAGGGGCTAGGTTAGGGGGCTAACCTCTAGAAGAATAATATTTTAATATTATTTCCTGAAAAATAAGGCTGACATATTATGTTTTGTTATCCTAAGTTCCTGGTGGCTGGGACATAGGCTAAATGGAGCGCATGTATCTCCAGGAATATGAGTGTTGACCTCAGCTCATGCAGTTAAAAGATGAATCATCGGCTACGTTGTGTGGGGTGGGTTTTCATTCTCGACCCACTGTCTAACTGTGAACCAGGACATCCATCATGGATCTCCAGAACCAGTAATCCTATGAGTCAAATTGTGTCGGTAGTTAGTTGGTCATTTGGCCATCCTCTGTGTGAGTTAGTGAGGCCATTCTCCTATCCTCCATCTGAACCCGAGACCTCGGTGGTCAATCTCAAATAACCACACATCTATGAAAAGTAGAACAAAAATCCAACCTGTGCGATTCCGTGAATCCAGTCTATCCGCACCTGTAGAGTTGAGTTCATACCTTAGCCATTTTTGGGTTGTCATTTTCTATTGTATGAGCAGTGTTGTGTCATAACT
The DNA here is from genome assembly GCA_032191745.1 of Picea mariana. Taxonomy (NCBI): domain Eukaryota; kingdom Viridiplantae; phylum Streptophyta; class Pinopsida; order Pinales; family Pinaceae; genus Picea; species Picea mariana. Next base: position 103,187 of record JASDQU010108019.1, read on the forward strand.
ATTGGTGGTGTGACCATGTGGTTCCTTGATGGAGTGAGACTTGTTTTCATTGATTGTTTCCTAATGAGAATTGATATGTCCTAGTGTTCGACTATTGTCTTGTTGGGTGTCCATACCCATTTTTTCCCTGCTGTCGTTGTTGTTGTTGTTGTTGTTGTCAACCGTCACTGGTTGTAGCTGAGTCAAAGACTAGTTATCAGACCTATGAGAAACTCTCCCAGGTGAGAGAGACTATTGGGAAGTGATTTCTCCTAGAAGGGAGTCCTGTAGCAACCACGGTACTCTGAGACTTCTGGTCCAGCCTATTGTTGAAGCCCAAGGTAAGGGAGGTGTACTAGCCGATGGACTTGTATTAGTGAATTTGTATCCTTCTGGGGTGGAGTAGGTGTGTGGGAAATGAGGGTTTATGTGTTGTGGGCATAAGTGGCTCATGGGATAAAAGATCCTTCCTGTTGCTTTGTGCAACTTCCTTATTTCCCTTGCCAAGCCTAGAATTCCCTTGCCCGATGGAGTTTAGTCCCAGCTCGGAGGTGACCTACTACTGAGAGTGATGATAAGTGCAGTCTAAGGATGGGAGGTTCATGGAATATATACATGCAATTGGTGTATTTAATCCAGATAAAAAGATAAGTATCATTGTTGTGTTTAATTATGTATTTTATGCATGTTTTATGATACTCGAATCTTATCATTTATTCTGTTGTGTATATGAATTAATGTTAGTTTCATCGATTATGTATTTTAGGAGTACTTATGTGATTACTCTATGTTAGGTATTTAAATTCATTATAATTCATGTTATATATATAAGTGTATATTCTGCATGGTAGCATTACCCAGTCTGTGGATGGTCGGGGATGTTACAATATGATATCAAAGCATGGTTACAACACTGATCCTGGATGGGCCATGTTAGTGGAAGTTGAAGCAAGAGTTTTGGAAGGATTGTTTTTGAAATCGACAAAACTCAACCCATGGTTTCAATGCAGAGCCTAGATGGGTTGGGTGAGTGGTCATTGGACCCAAGGTTTCAAGAGGAAATTATGTCTGGAGGACCAATTTCRAATCTCAGAACCTTCCTAAGTGCCAAGAAGTTAGCTTAGCTATATTATGAAGCTCAAGAAGAGTAGTGGTGTCATAAAACCACGACATAAGTGGTATTGGACCGCAGAGTAATGTACACCTTAGGATATGTTCAGGAGAAGGAGAATCCTTCACAACCGCCCGATTTGGTAAGGTTGCGAGGCAGTTAGCCATGAATTCCTTTGGAAATCCATAGAGTAACAGAGTGTGTTCTCCATCATAGGATTTATTCGAAAGGAAGGGAAATCCCTTACGACCATCAGATCTAGGGAAGGTGCAGAGGAGTTAACCCAAAAGCCCTTCAGACTTCATGACTTCAATGAAGTCTAATGTCATAAACAAGAGAAGGGTCAAAGCCCAAAGCTCCAAAGTAAATATACACCGTAGATCTGGAGAGGAGAGCTTGATCATTGGATTAACCAATGTCGAAAGGTCAAACATAGTAGTGAAGGGAGAAATCTCCCAAAGCACCGACATGGTGAGTCATGATGATGTCACCTAGAGGTGACGTGGACACATGGGATGTGTGCCACGTGTCAATGGGTTTAGAACCCATGGAATATTGAAATGTCATTCAGAACGTGACGAGTGTGACCCACCTGAATGGGCCACATATTAGTCACTAGTATTTCGCCATGTGGCATCCTATATGAGCATGGATAGGGGGGTCGAGCTTACATAAATTAGTTAAAGGTTGGAAGACCCACACTGGCGTTGATCACAATACATCAAGATCAATAGCCATGAGGCATTGTGGTGATCTAAAAATGAAGAAGACTTGAAAATCTTGAAATTATTGCAATGTAAATGTTATGTGTTTAAAGCAAATGGATCAATTTTTCAACACATAAATTAAGGGATTACTTATGCAAAATACACATAGACAGCAACATAATCAATGAACATAAGCAAATAAAACACAACAATTGATAAAGGAGTTCACCCCTCTCTTGGGCTACATCTCCTGGTCCAGCTTCTAATGGATCATTATTATTAATTGCTCAAAAGTKCTCAAAAACATGCCTTACAATGCTCAAAATGACCAACCGACTACTCCAATGGCTTCAGAGCATCCAAAAACCCCTAGATGGGCTCTTTCGGCACCTCAATCGGTCGAAAAACAAAGAAGTTAGGCCTCCTGGACATCCYCCCTTCAAGCTTGTTGTCTTTGCATCTACAAAACGCACCCTGGTCAAATGAACCTGGCACACACACAATAAATAGCGTAAAAACMCAGCACCAGGCGTAACTRCACCAACGGTGCAAACTGTAGGAMAGTTATGGGCATGCCAGMCCCTAATCGCCTATTACCTCGAGCATATGGGTCATAACATGACCTCGCGCTATAATAAAAAGGGCTCCGTTTTGCAACCAAATGAAGTAATGACACATGGTAGGTCGGTTTTTAAACCGTTTAAACCACTTTTAAAAAATCCCGCATGCATATAACAATGGGTCACATGGCATATACAATAGAACCACGGATTTTAACATTTTCAAAATTTAAAACCCCATGCGATATATATATGTATACGGTCACATAACGATGGATATGACTACAGGTCGGGGCTAAGCCTCAGCCCGACCCCCCACCAAACTATACAAATTGCAAGTTTAAATATATATGACCCCACATACATAGCAAGGCGTAACCAGTGGTCCGTTGTTCGGACGGACTTTGTGAAGGCACTCTGCAGTGGGGAGGTCTGGGGGTCGAACCCCACAGACTCCAATAATTTTATATATGAGCCGAAATCCAATAAAGGGGTGCCACATGGCAGCCCTTGATTGGGCCACGTGGCACCTTACCGTTAACCAAAGAGATGCCACGTGTTTCATTTTGATTCGACCAACTGCCAACCAACAGATTCTTGCCACGTCACCACATGTACAGTCGTACGACTCTGCCACGTCAGCCTGTATGGACTGTATGGACTGTACAGTCAACATCATTATTTTTGCCTGTTTGACTTTATGAACAGATTGCAATATCTCTCACTCCCGACATCTGTTTGAGACAAAATGAGTTGTGTTGGGTTCACAATGATGAGGTCTACACCCTCGTCCAGTTTGAAGCGATTCCGAGCAATTTGAATTTTTGAGCAAAATTTGATCCCTTGATCACACCTCCCCATTGGGAAGCTTTTGGACCTCCAAAAGACTATTTTCAGTCAATGTGAAGATGAGGGTAAAGTTCCCTCACCCTTCCAACCTCAATCCACTTAT